>JBAWJQ010000418.1:0-302483 GCA_037783105.1 Bactrocera zonata
TCAGCTGACCACAAATTTCCCGTAACAAAAGAAATTAAAACAATGAATTTGTTTGTGCACGCGTGCTCGTATAGGGTTTTATTAATTTAAAATTCACCGCTGCTTAACAATAATTTTGGAGACGGGATGTCCTCCAATAAGGTTCTATAAATACTTTAAAATTCCCGAAGGCACTGATGATCGAGTTTCGGGAACGGTATAAGCCCAATAGGGTTTGATGGAAAAAAAGCCGGAAACTTCACGAAAAATGGAAAAAAAGGTATGTCACTGTTACTCTCGGCGGCGTGGGAGATGCGCGACGAAAAAAAATGCACCGATCGTTGCTGATGTCGATAACCAACTGAAACTGCATCTCCTCGTAGGTTCCCTTTTTGGCTTTGGTAAGGGGGCGGTGTCATGGTTGTTGGTTGGTGTACTTGTGTGTGGGTGTCAATATGTGTTGCTCTCGTGAGTAATGTGGATGGTAAATGATGATGTGATGAGTGTGGTGAAGGATGCGTGTCAGTGTTGATATGTGGAGTTGATGGGGCGTGCTAATGTGGTGTGTGTGTGTGGATGCTCATTTATACATCCTGGCCCCCCTAGGCGAGTATTTAGCCTAGTAGCCTCTGAAGTTGTTGCAGGGTTGCAACAACGTTGCTTAGACCAGTTGTACGACGGGCTTGCGGTCTAGGGTGGCGCCTCCGGTTCGGGATTGCATGCCGATAACGCCAAAATCGGGACTCCTCCAATGGTAATGCCGGCCTTCGCGGTTGCGGCCGCGGGGGCCGACGGCTGGCAGTACGAGTGCGAGGGACATGATGACGCCCGACGTCGGGTCCGGCGGTGCGGTGCAGCATCGTGTGATGGTGCCGCATGCAGACTTGGCACTGGTACCCAGTCGTGCATTCGCGCGTGCTATGGGTAGGCGCCAGGCAATTCAGGCAATGGCCGTGTGCCTGTGCGATCTGCTGGCGTTGCAAGGGTGTCATCCCCTTCAAGATGCCACAGTGTGGCAACCGATGTCGTCGGCGACACAGCACTCATTGACGCTGTGGCTGCTCCGGAGCTATTGCTTGCGGTTCACTGCGGGGAGCCGATGGATTTTCTCGGGGAGGTGCGGCCGCGATGGTTGTGCGCGGCGCTGCTACTGGGGTAGCTCTAGGGCGCGGAACCGTGACGGCGGAACGCACAGTGGGCGTAGGCACAATTGGCATCTCGGCGTCCATATTAATCTGTTAAGAAAATAGTATGGTTAATTATTATATATTGTGTATATAATCATATGGGCGTTGGTACCACGTGATGTGGCACGATTGAGTCGTCATGTGGATCGACTTTTTTTTTTTTTTAGTTTTGGCTTTGGTGGCTATTTATTTATAGTGGGTAAGATTATTATTATATTTTTTGTTAATTTCTTGTTTATTGGTTGCGGTTACGTATCGATTTTATCTGCGGTGGCAAAAGCATAATTTAACGAGCGGTCTAGTTAGCGTTCCCGATTGTGTACGGAGATCGACTACGCGAATATGACCGTCGGAGCCGTAGTAGAGCTTCTCTATGCGGCCAAGCCGCCATTCGGTAGGGGGGAGACAATCGTCATTGATTAAGACACAATCTCCAAGCTTAGGCGCATTTTCTGTGATTTTCCATCGATACCTTCTGTGGAGGTCCTTTAAATAATCATTTTTCCATCGACGACTGAAGTCATGATGGAGAATTTTAATTCTTTCCCAACGATTTAATAAGGAAAGCGACTCCACGCCTGGCTCAGGTGTGGCCAGAATGGGCGCTCCTTTAAGAAAATGCCCTGGCGTAAGGGCAGTAAAGTCTGAGGATCTTGCGAGAGTGCAGCGAGAGGCCGTGAATTAAGAACGGCTTCAATTCTAGTTAAGAGTGTCGTGAATTCTTCATAATTGAATTTGTGGTTGCCAGCTATCTTTTTAAAATGGGATTTGAAGCTTTTACAGCTGACTCCCATAAGCCGCCCATATGAGGGGCGCTGGGGGGTATAAACTGCCAATTGATACCTTGAGGAGCGTATTTTTGGACAATGTCAGGTGAGACTTGTTTTATGAAGTCCACAAACTGTCTTTCGGTAGCTCTTTGAGCTCCGATAAAAGTTTTACCATTATCGCTCATGATTTTTGATGGAAAGCCTCGTCGTCCGACGAAACGAGCAAAAGCCGCAAGAAAAGCCTCCGTCGTCAGATTCGTACATAGCTCAAGGTGTACTGCTTTTGTCGTGAAACAGACAAAAACAGCCACATAGCCTTTCATGAGGGTAGGAGACCTTAGCATGGATGCCTTTATCATAAAAGGCCCAGCAAAATCTACACCTGTAGTGGTGAAAGGCAGAGCAAAATTGCAGCGTTCAGGTGGAAGTGCTGCCATAATCTGCGATCGCATTTTCTGCTTATGCATAGTGCAGATTTTGCACATGAAAATGCACTTCTTTATTTGGGGCTTCAGTCGGGGTATGTACAGCTCCTGGCGGACCATATGTTGCATGAGGCGATGTTCGGCGTGGAGCATGAGTATGTGGATATATCTAATAAATAAAGTGGCAAACGGACACCTCTCTGGTATGATTATAGGGTGGCGTTCATTGTACGTTAGGCTTGAATTAGCAAGCCGACCATTCGCCCGAAGTAAACCATTCGTATCTAGAAATGGGTTTAGAACTAAGAGTGAGCTCTTTTTATCGATAGGCTTCGATTCTCTTAGTAATTCTATATCGCGGCTGAAGTAGCGCGTTTGCGTTGATGCGATAAGAGCGACCTTTGCTTTTTGTAAGTTTTGGTGCGTCAATTTATCGCAATGGAGATAAGTTGCTCCTTTAACTTTAAGTTTGAGCCGCTCTATAAACTTGAGCATATAGGCAACTACCCGGAGGGCGCGGGGGAACGATGAAAATCGTTCAAGGATGTCAGTGTCATCCAGTGTTGCATGATAAGTGTCGATTTTGCGACTTTCTGGGGCAAGTATGTTGCGCATGGGCGATTGTGGCCAAGAATCGGGAGATTCTGTTAACCATTGCAGGCCATTCCACCAGAGGGTGGAGGTAGCGAGTTGCAGAGGTTAGCATCCTCTTGTACCTAGTTCAGCAGGATTGTCAGCACTGGCTACGTGACGCCAAGTAACTGATCCTACTAGGTCAAGTATTTCAGATGTTCGGTTAGAAATATAAGTTTTCCACGCATGTGGTGGTTTTTCTAACCAGGCTAGAACTATCTCGGAATCGGACCATAAATATAATCTGTATTTCGCCATTTTTAAGTGGGTCTGCACCATTGAAGCTAGCTTTGCTAGTAGCAGAGCGCCACAGAGTTCAAGTCGTGGAAGACTTAGCGTTTTTAGAGGCGCAACTTTTGCTTTTGCCGCTAATAAGTGGCTTGTAGTTGCGACATCGGTTTGTGTACGCACATATATAGTGGCACAATATGCCTTTTCAGAGGCGTCGCAGAAGCCGTGTAGTTCCACGTTGTATTCGGGGGAATAGTTTACCCACCGTGGAATTTGTATCTTCGAGATGTCCTTCAAATTATTAGCGAACTGGGACCATTTTTCTAAGCGAAGAGGTTTCACTTGTTCGTCCCAGTCGGTTCCGTCTAGCCATAATTCTTGGATCAGGATCTTCGCCTGTATCATAATTGGCGAAAGCCATCCTGCGGGGTCAAAAGTTTTGCCACCGAGGAGAGAATTTGGCGTTTCGTAATGGCGGATAATGCGGATATGGACTCAGTCGTGTATGAAAACTGGTCCGATATCGCATTCCATTGGATGCCTAGTGTTTTTGTTGTACTATCCTTTTCAAATATAAGGAAATTAGTATCCAACAAATGGTCTTTAGGAATATTTTTTAAAATATTTGGGTGATTGGCAGTAATCTTTTTTAAAGGAAACCCTGCGGTATTGAGGGCATTTATTACCTGTGATAAGGTCTCGTATGCTTGCGGAAGACTGTGGCTTCCAGACAGGATATCGTCTACATACGTTTGCGTTTTTAAGACTTGTGTTGCCAGTGGAAATTCTGGCTTTGTGTCTTCTGCCAGTTCGTGTAGTGTACGAATGGCTAGATATGGGGCACAGTTTACGCCAAAGGTAACTGTTTTCAATTTAAAGTCGCGTAATGGACTATTGGCAGATTTTCGGAAAATAATCCGCTGAAAATCTTGATCATCTTTATGAACCAGTATCTGTCGATACATCTTTTCGACATCCCCATTGAATACGTATTTGTATATACGCCAGTTCAATATGAGAAGCATTAAATCTGGTTGGAGTGTGGGTCCCGTAAATAGAATATCATTTAGGGAATTACCTGAGCTCGTGGATCGTGATGCATTGAAGACCACTCGAACTTTTGTTGTTTTCTTCTCAGGCTTTACTACTGCATGATGTGGCAAGTAGAAAGAGTAATATTTGCCTCTTATGATTTTTTCACATGGGCTTATTTCCTCCATGTGATCTAAATGAAGGTATTCTTCCACGACACCATCATAAACTTGTTTAAGCTCACCTTTTTTAAGTAGGTTTTCTCCATACTTAGAAACTGCTGTATTGCAGAGGTGCGAGAGTGACCTAAGGCGAGTGTGTCTGGAAATTGTTGTTTTATTGGTAGTCGTACGACATACCGACCATTTTCTGATCGAGTAGTTGTGGCTTTGTAAAAGTCTTCACAATACTGATCTTCAGGTGTTGTAATTGGAATGGGGGGAGTTCTTCTAACTCCCAAAATTTTCTCAATTGTGAATTGAGGTACTCGTTTGAGATTTCCTCAACTTGAGTTGTCATGGCTGTGACTGGTTCCGCAACTAGTCCACTTAGGACCCATCCGAAAATGGTATTTTGCGCCAGTAGTGTTTTCGAAATTTTTTCAACACCTTCTAATATGATTTGCGGTATAAGGTCGCTGCCTATTAAGATGTCTATCTGAGCTGGCGTGTTGCAGTTGGGATCTGCCAGTGTCAGGTGTGAAATTTTATCCCAATGCTTGCTATTTATTTGATAGCTTGGAAGCATGTTTGTTAGTTGCGGTAAGACAATAGCATTTGCTTGAATGCGCTTATCCGCTTTGGGGGAAATTAGAGTAATGGGGCAGATTTTACTTGAGTTTTGTACTACTCGTCCGCCCATTCCCGTAATTTCATAGTTGGCAAATTTTGTTGGCAGTTTTAGCCTATTTTGTGCCCTAGACGCTATGAATGATCGTTGCGATCCTTGGTCGATTAGGGCTCTTAGTTTGAACAGTTCTCCACGATGCTCGATGGAGACAACTGCTGTGGGTAGTAGTACTCTACTATGATTTTCGCTGTGTAGCGTTTGAGTTTTTAATGCCTTTGAGCAGCATGGTGTCTCTTGGCAATTTTGTTGAGTTTCTGTTTCGGGAGTTGCTGTTGCAACTAGGCCCGTGGCTTTTTTTGAAAAAGCGCTACTTTGAGATGTGTTGGGAAAGTTGTTTATGTGCAACATAGAATGATGCCTTTTGTGGCAATATACGCAGTTAAATTTGCTTTCGCAATTATTGAGATTGTGTGAGTGGGACAAGCAGTTTGTGCAGAGTCTTTTTGACCTGACAAAGTTGTTCCTTTCATTCACATTCAATTTTTTAAATTTTTCGCAAGCTTTTAGCTTATGCCCTCCTGTACATAGTTCGCATGACGTGAATTTATTTTGTTCAGATGTGAACGATTGTGCTTTGAAAAAGCTTCTATTTAAATTGTTGTTGTTATTGACTTGGGGTCTATTGAAGCTTCTGTTTAGGTCGGGTTGAACGTTTTTAGTTCTGATTGTTTTTTTATCTACCCTTTCCGCAATTTCATATTGGGCAGTTAAGAAATCTTTCATTTGCTGCCACGTTGGGCAGTCTCTTCTTGATGAGAGCGATTGCTCCCATAGAAGTAATGATTTTTCTGGTAATGCTGCGGTGCATATGTTTACCAGAATAGGGTCCCAACTGTCTGTGGAAACATTTTGTGTCGTTAGAACCGACAAACAATTTGAAACAGTGGATTCTAATTTTATGAATTCTTCACTTGTTTCTTTTTGAATTTTCGGCAAGTTCATGAGTATGGTTACTTGCTTGTCGACCAATATTCTTTTGTTTTCATATCTGGCTTTCAGAGCTTCCCAAGCCAAATTGAAGTTGTCATCACTTAATGCGAACTGTTTTACTATTACGCCTGCTTGACCTTTTGTCTTGTATCGGAGATGATACAATTTTTGCGCTTGCGATAGTTTTGGATGGTTGATGTACACGGCAGTAAACATGTCCCGGAAGGACGGCCATTGTTCATAACCTCCATGGAATATTTCTGTATCGCACGCTGGCACTTTGAGATGAATGCCGGTTGCCTCTTGGGCTTGCAATTGTGGTAACTCTACTCTACTGTGGGGAGCAGGCGCAATTGATTTTATGAGTTTTAGTTGATCTGCGATCATAATCTTTGTATCTTCATACTGGTCTAAGCAGTTTTCAAATTTGGCGTATGCAGAAGATTTAAAGTTTTCTGGTAGATCTGAATCGTCAGTATCTACAATTGAGTCATATGCAGCTTGGAGACGTGTCCAAAAATTTTCAATAGTTTGGCTTTTTATTTCTAGCGCCGATTCAGAATTATCTTGAATCGGCGAAGAAGCAAATCGAGTGCAGTATTTTATGAGACAGTCGCTCTCAGAAATGAATTTGGAGTATGATGTGTCTTTCCCCCTTTTTTGCTTTGTAGCACCTTGCTTCGAGCGTGTAGCTTCTGCAGGTGTACATGGACTTTTGTCATCATTAATCATTTTGGGAATTCTTAAGAATTCTGTTTTTGATTCTTTTGAATCTGTGTTCATTCAGAAAATTGTATTTAATAAAATATATATGTATATTTTATTATAATAGAAATTTGTGTCACCGAAAACTCTTTTTAATAAATAAGAGTTGTTATTTCCGCAAAATTGGATTATTAAAATATGTATGTAACCGGTAGCTCTTTTCAGTAAATAAGAGCTGTTATTTCAGTAAAAGGATTTAAAAATGCGTTTATCGCTTTAATTACTCGTGTTTGTATTACTTGTTTTTTTTTTTTTTTTGTTTTAAATATTGTTACGGTTTTATCCGTACGCCCTTGTATCAGCGCGCACTGAATACTAAGTCAATACCCTTTGTACATACGTATGGAGTTTATGAGCATATAGTATGCGTTAAATAAATATGTGCAATTATGCTTGTTCTTGTTTGACAAGGAACAAGAAACTGCTCGGAAATCGCCAAAATTGGACTTTCAATATGTGTATGTATGTATGTATGTACAAAGGGAAAGTATTAGTTTGAAATATTTAATTCTCTCAACCAATGTTGTTGGATTTTCCGCACCAAAGATATTTTTCGCACCGTTTGTTTAATTTCTCAATATCTCTTCATTAATTGTATCCTATTTTTATAGGTATACACGCATATGAGAATATAAGGCAGTATGTAGAAATAATTCGCGGTTGTGTACTCGCGTTTAGAAACTTGCGCTAAAGCGCTAATGTAAAATATATATATGTATATATATTATATATATGTGTCAATTTTAGTTATATATAATCCGCTTGAGGATATGTATATATGTATGTTTGTTTTCGTTCTCTTTTGTGCCTTATTTTTCCTATTACCCCTTAAGCTTATTAGCTTAACAAACTGAAGCGGTATTGTCCGTTTAATGTGCAAGTGACTCTCTCTCCAGCTTAATATTCTGAAGGGGTATTGCTGTGATAATTTGCAATTATCCCCCTCACAGTTTAACAAGCTGAAGCGGTATTGCTAGAATAATTGTGTGTATTTCTATACACGAATTTAAGTTTAAAAGGGCAAGGAATAAGAATTTATTTAGTTAATTATATACACATACATGTATATGTATACTGTGGATACATAACATATATATATATATATTATTTACCGAATTGGCCGGTTTAGAGCCTTTACTAACCGTTTTTATTAAACGGGTTTAATTATTATCGGTACTATGATTTTGACCGTTCGTGCACGTTATATACATATATACATTTAATAATAAAATCAAAAGTGGATTGGATACACTCACTCTGATTTCCCTCAGGGATTTTGGGGGTTAAATTGAGGAGCTGTGTGCGGTTCCTTGGTGGTGTTTCTCTCCTTCGCCAGCGTTCCGATTTGTATTTTTCTCGTTGTTGTGTTGATTTCTTGTTACTTTTTCTCACGTTTTTGTTTGTTTGTATTTAATATTTTATTTGTAATTTGTGTAAGCCGTTTTCTATTTGTTAAGTTTCGCGCCCGGTTTCCTTTTTTGTAGTGTTAGAATTGCTTTGTTGTTTTGTAATAATCTTTTACAGGTGTTTTTTTTTTTCACTGCTCTAAAGTTTCACTTTTGATGTGTTCTGATATTCTTTTTGTTTTTTATAAATTTATTTTTTCACTGTGAATCCACTTCACTTCTTTAGTTTAAAGCACTTTTAATTTTTTACTTGGTTTTGTAGTTCTTTATTCATAAATAATTATTTCCTTTTGTAAAAAAAAATTTTTTTTTTTTTTGTCACTGTATTCAATCTTGTGCTTTTTCTTTCACTTTTATATTTCCACTGTGCCGTTCTTTATGGCTCGAAGGACCATGTAATTATCGAGCACTCACCTTTCAGCTGACCACAAATTTCCCGTAACAAAAGAAATTAAAACAATGAATTTGTTTGTGCACGCGTGCTCGTATAGGGTTTTATTAATTTAAAATTCACCGCTGCTTAACAATAATTTTGGAGACGGGATGTCCTCCAATAAGGTTCTATAAATACTTTAAAATTCCCGAAGGCACTGATGATCGAGTTTCGGGAACGGTATAAGCCCACTAGGGTTTGATGGAAAAAAAGCCGGAAACTTCACGAAAAATGGAAAAAAAGGTATGTCACTGTTACTCTCGGCGGCGTGGGAGATGCGCGACGAAAAAAAATGCACCGATCGTTGCTGATGTCGATAACCAACTGAAACTGCATCTCCTCGTAGGTTCCCTTTTTGGCTTTGGTAAGGGGGCGGTGTCATGGTTGTTGGTTGGTGTACTTGTGTGTGGGTGTCAATATGTGTTGCTCTCGTGAGTAATGTGGATGGTAAATGATGATGTGATGAGTGTGGTGAAGGATGCGTGTCAGTGTTGATATGTGGAGTTGATGGGGCGTGCTAATGTGGTGTGTGTGTGTGGATGCTCATTTATACAAACTGGAAGATTCAAAGTCAAATTCCGAGAGACTTGCGCTCATACAAATTGATCGATCGTTTTGACAGAGGCTTTGTATGCCACCGAATCATTTGCGTCTCAAAGTTGGATCTGTCGTTATTATGTTTCGCAATCTTCATGCGCCGAAACTGTCTAATGGAACCCGTCTGATTGTGACGCAGGACCTAAAGATAGTCGCATAGTGTGAGGTATAAATTTGGAAATGCTATGTTTTTCACATGGCCAGATATACATGGCATGCTCACAAGTTGTTGTTTATAAAGTTGCGTTACATTGAAAAAAAAAAAATAAAAATAAAAAATGAAATGATAAATTTAACTTTCTTTTAATTTCAAAATACATAATTTCACGCAGGACAACGGCTGCGGGGTCAGCTAGTTGGTACATATATTAATAAATAAAAATTATTCCAAAAACAAAGTGTTTTTATATTCTAATGCTTTATGATACACAATATTCTTAGTTTTATTTTCTGGCGCGTATATAAATAATGTTGTTGGTATTCCCACACGGAAACAAGCGACATATAACTGGCCATGTGAAAAACATGAATTTTCAAGATTAATGCCACAAACACTTAGCGACTGCCCTTCTGATTTATTTACCGACATTGCAAATGCTAGCCGCACTGGAAATTGTAACCGCTTAAAGTCGAACATGTCTTTCGGAATTAGAGGAATCCGTGGAATTAAAACGTCTTCGCCTTTGTACTTCTCTTTCAAAATTGTGGCTTCTATCACGTTATTCATTAATCTCTTCACCGCAAGTTGGGTGTCATTGCAAAGACGTGACTGGTTTATATTCCGCAACATGATTATTACGGATCCGATTTTTAATTGCAGATTGTGATGTGTTAATCCGGGTAATTGGATAGTTAACAATGTCATCTTGGTTAGTGACTGAATCAATCGATTTGTATGTAATCAATTCTTATTTGAAAATTCATTTCATTGACATCGATGTTTTTTTGCAGCCAATATAAGTCGATCGCTCATACAAACATGATCTTTATAGTTTTGTGCAATATTTGGGAAAACCTTATCAATCAGTTCTGTCTCAGGTTTCATAAAGTGAAAGAAATTGGTAGGGAACGTAATGTATCCAGACGATGAGTTAACAAATATTTTTCCATTACCAATATCGAGCAATTGCTTTGAAAGAGTTTCTCCAGATTGGTCATTCTGCAGTTCGATTCCCATATTCATACTTAGTTTGAGCGCTTTATTAATTTCGTAGGCTGGCGTTGATCGTGGTATTACTGGTAATGTTTGTCGAAAATCACCTGCCAATAATAACACTGGACTACCAAACCGGTTTTGGTTCTTTCGCAAATCTTGCAAAGTGCGGTCTAATGCTTCTAAAGATTTTTTGTGTGCCATTGTGCACTTTGGCTATTGCTGAATTTCTCGAAATGTTCAAGGACATCTTAAGTGCGGAATGAGCTGTCCGACCGCCTTCCAGCAAAGTGGCTGCAACACCCGCCCAAGCAAGTGAATTTCTTCGTTAAATTGCAAATCTGCATTCAATGTTCTAAGTCGTTTCTCAGGTAATATGTCTTCAGCCATATGATCTTTGTATTTGTTCCATAAATCAATCGGTATTGATGGAAAGCATGTAAACAAAATTATTGATAACAATGTATTTGTTTAGCAGTTGACGAAATCACAGTATCTTTAAGAGTGTGGACCCACTGAGCGTCATTCTCTAGCAATCCCAAACGTTGACAGGCTTCTCTGTATGTGCCGCACAATACATCGTTAACAGTTAGCAGATGTTGGGCCACGAACATTGACTAATAGTACGAGTAAGCGCAAATAAAAACACTCGTTTTATTAAAAAAAATGAAATGTTCTAGCTACCTGCGCAACTTTCGCAATTTTTTCGTACATAAGAACCTTCTCCTAATTATAGCAAATACAACAGAAAAAAGAATTAGTGAAATCGGTCCAGCCATTTACGCGTGATGCCGTGACCAAGGGAAAAAGGGATTCATTTATATATATATATACATATATTTTTTAAGGCAAGCATATACTTATACATATTTCATCTCAATTTCAAATGTCCATAAAAAGAAGTCTTCCATGAGACAAAGCCAGAAACGGATACCACGGGCATAGAAGACTGTATTTATGTAGATGACAAAAGTTTGATGAAGAATTGGAATTCAATATGGTCATAATTTTGTTATTTTTTCCCAATTTATTTTCAGAATATTAAAAGGTATTATGGCAATTGAATTTTTATACTCTTGCAACATGTTGCTACAAAGTACAATAGCTGTGTTCATGTAACTCTTGTATGAACCACTTAAAACTAGTCGAGATAGATAAAGGGTTATGTATACATAAAACTGATCAGAATGACGAGACGAGTTAAAATCCAGATTCCTTGGCAAAAAAGTAAAGACGCCAAAAGTAAAAACGCCATTAATCGAAAACTTATAAAGTGACATAACTAAGCACTAAGTTATTTTAGCATCACAGTATTCCTAGATATGTTTATAAAAGGTTTTTCAATAAGGACATTATAAAATTTAACCGATAGACACAGCAAAAGACGCCATATTTTTCGCGCTCTTTTGACATTTCTCATCGGTAAGGTTTGCCATTTTATCGCGGAAAGATATACAATCCAACCACGATCCGAAAGCTGTAGGGGCAGACTAAATCAAGCTGAGCACAAATATTGCATACTGAAAATGAGCGAAATCGGCTATCGCATTAACTCATCACGCAACGTTATGTTACGAAACGTTCTGATTTTTAATGCTAGATATGCTTTATTTAACCCTTATGTTAGTAACCGGGTACCCCGGTACCCACCGCAGTGTATTTGTGTGAATAGCTTAAAAAAATTCAATATTTCACTTTAAGCTCTCAGATCGTCGTTTTTTAACTTAAAATAAAGCTATTTGTGAGTTCATTGAATTGATTTATTTTTTATTTAAAATTTAGCCATCGCCCTATTAGCAACCGGGTACCCGGGTACCCACAGTAGAAAGCATAGGAAATAAATTGTATATAATTTCTATTAATGCATGCAACTAAATTTTATTAAAAAAATAAATATTACACTTTTTTTATAATTAATGACATTGAACACATTGTACACGATTAACTGAGTGCTCGTCACAAACAGGTTGGTGGCAATCGGCACAGGCCTTCCGTGTCTTTCGCCATCTTTTTATTGGCAAAGCATTGCAGATATGACAAGATCCTGTTCCTTTTTTCCTTCCGGTTCTATCTTTTGAAGTCTCTGGACCAGGATTTATCACGACTATTTCTGTCAGTGTATGGCCTAATACACTTTCAACGGCAATCTTTGTGGAGAAGTGGTGCATTACTTGTGGATTCGCCATGCGATGTTCAATCATCGGTACTGCTAGTTCTTCACTTAGTTTGCGCATAAATTGACGACGTTCTGTCGTTTTTTTGACAATCATTTTATTATTTTCATAATAAATTATATATGTATGCCGCAAGTGAAGAAATATCTAGCATGTTGAAGAACAGAGCCATTGGCCATCTCGAAGCTCGTCGTTGACTAGTGTATCTCCGTACCATTTGGTCCATTGCGTCAACTCCAACTTTATATTTATTATAAACATTTATTATTTCTGGTTTTTGTTTAGCGTCATCACCAACTGATATATCTGAATGCATTGTCGATATCAGAATGACAGCTTTATTTTTTTAGGAACGTAGGAACACATGGTAACCTTTTCGTGAAATCCAAAAACTGTCGAATACTACTTCCGTGTCTTATTCGCTCCCATAACACTAGGGATGTAAGGTTTATTCTTTTTTAGCGTGCCAACAATGGTAATATTTCACGAAAACAAATGTTTAGCAACTGGTACAGTTGTAAGGAAGTTATCCATGCAGATGTTTCTACCATTACCTCGGTACGGAGCCGCCAATTCTTTCACTACTCTTTCACCCTGATTTTTTTCTCGAGTATTATGCGTTTTACCAGAGTACATGATCCCTTGCAAAGGATATGCTTTTTCTGCATCACAAATTTTCGTAGGTAAAAATTTGTTTGAAAGTCTCGCTAATTGACAACGTTTCCGTACTGCGATGAGGACCAATATTTTACTACCTTCAGGCTCAGCTGTTTCTACTTCATTGTCGTCATCATCACACTCGCTACTTTCAAATTCTTCTTCTTCCACTGCTGAATTCTCTTCAGCGATTTCTTCTGTATCTTCAGAATCTTCTGGATCGTTACGCACTAAATTACCTCGTTGATTTTGATGTCTACCTCTATTTGCTGCAGTCTTCGTCATCGCTGTCAGAAACCCTACTCGAATCACTGTCGTGTTCTCCAAGTATTTTCCTCAAGTACTCATTCCTTTCGGTTGCACTTAACCTAATAAATTAAATATTATGTGATATACGTCGTACATAATTATACAACACAAAATTCTAATTAAAATATTAATCAGCTCTCGATAATTGTTCCAAAGCTTTATTTTTCACTGTCAAGAGAACACCAAATAAAACACGTCTGATCCCACCAAAAATCTGTTACGTACTAAAAACTGCTCGAATCTAGTGCGCGAAAGAAAACTTAGAAATAACCTTGAGCTTTTCCGGCATCTTCTCGGCTCCGAACAATAAAAAACGGCCGACTACCTGGGGTAACCCAAAAAGGTTTCAGATATCATTCACGATTCTACGTTGTTATTTTTTTCTATAAATTGTCACCGACTAATAATATTTGAAGAACAAAATTTTATAGAAAGTTTTTAGAAAACATTTTTTTAAATAAAACAAACAAAATTTTTAATACTCACTCACTACACTTGCATCCACTGAGTGGATTCCACTCAATAAAAAGGATGGACATCGGGATGGGAGACACAATTCGCAAATTAATGCTCGAATAGACACTGCGCTCATCAACATTCAATAAGATATTCGATTCTACGCGCCACATCAATATCTTCTACAATCGCTCAGCGGTCCGGTTTGCGAATCATATCCACTTGCTTCGTTACACACCCGTGCTGATACTTTCGATTCATCTGCGGGCCTAAGCGCATAAGTAATACCCTTTTTTCGAGGCAGAGCTCAAACGCTTCTGCGTAACTTTGCATCGGCCGTGATCCTGAACTATTTCGACATCACTTCGTTTCACATCGATCCCACACTTGTTTGAATTAAATTAAGTTTGGCATTTATTGTAACCGGAATTTTGTTAAAAATAACTTATAACGTATTTCATATTATCTAAAAGAATGGGTTTTATTTAGTAGCATCAATCGCGAGTTTAAGTGACAATGAGTTGGGCACCCAAATATTCAGACGTTTACAAAATTTAAAACGATATCTTAAAAACTGAGGGACTAGTTCGTATATATGCAGACAGATGGACAGACAGACAGACGGACATGACTAAATCGGCTCAGCTGAACACACTGATCATTTATATATACTTTATAGGGTCTCCGACGCTTCCTTGGGTGTTACAAACTTCGTGACAAACTTAATATACCCTGTTCAGGATATAATAATAAGCTGTAACTTGAGTAAATATTGAGACATCTTGATGGAACATAAAGTGCGGTTCCTTGGTATAAAAAAAATTTCGAGTTCGTAGGTGGGCGTAATCGGATCTTATGCCCACAAATCGCTTTTAACCGAAAACATAAAACGAAGCACTAAATTAAGATATAAAGTTGTAATTTGGTACTGGGAATAGTAGTACCAAGGGGCACCTGTGTGTAAGAAATTTTGAAAAATGGGCGCGGTCATTCCCTCTAATACGTTTAATGTACATATATCCTTAACCACTAAAGCTACAACAATAAAATTCACACAATAAGCCCTAGTATTATAAGAGCTCCTACCGAGAGTGCAAAAATGGATGAAATCGAAAGATAGCACCGCTCCTTCCCCGTACTGTCCAAACTACTAAAGGCGCAATAAATCAATAACTAATAGCCCTGACAGACGAGCAAAATTAATGCGCCTTAAGCAACGCTAATGCGAATTGAAATTTTATGGTGACAGACGGAAGGATTGTGCATTTAGACAGCTGATAGTGAAATTTGTTTCTTTATTTAAAAAAAAAAGTGAAGTAAAAATGAATAAGATAAATTATTAAAAGAAATTTTGGTAATTTTGGAAAATCAATATAAATTTAACGAAAAAATTCGTTTATTATTATCTACGTTAAAGATAATAGAGTGAAATTAATAGCAATAATTGATTGTAATGCGGAAAAAGTGTGCAAAAAAGTTAAGAATATTGGAAAAATGGATAGCAAGAGTGCGACATCTGTCAATAAATAGCAAAAATCGGCCATTTTTGAGCAGTGTTGCCTACTAAATTTTAGTAAATTCAACCAAATGGCTGGAATTCTTGTGCATTACAAACTTGCATTGACATGGGTCAAATGCGCAAATAAATGTAAATTAAGTCCGCTAATGCATATTAGCGCTGTCGTCTTTCAGGGCAATAAGTATGCCAGAGACATTAAATTTTACCAACGAGATGGTATGAGAGAGCTTTATGGGAGCCGGTGTGAAAATTGAACTATGGCCTTGGTACCACCCACATTTTGGTGAAATCCCATATCTCAGAACCCGACCAACCTATTGCGACTAAATTTAGCACATATTATTTTTCTAACATTCATTTGTTACAGTTTGAAGAAAGGCAATCGGACTACAACCATGCCGACTGCTCATATAACACAATTTAAAATTCCATTTGATTGTTTCACTTTTCAGTACACAAATTAAGAAGTAATTAATATAATGGAATGAAATTTTGCAGTAATAATTCCTTTAAAGTAGGGAAAATTTTGACTAAAAAAATCCGACCGAAACTGTTCGAGACCCTAACTAAGACTTTTGACCGAAATTATCGGTCAATGTGTGAGATATATGATTGAAATTCAGGAATAATCCTTTTCAGACAATAGTATGTCTGTATGCCAAAAATTTGTTGAATCGGACCAATGCTTCCCTGAGCCCTCATATACGTGTTTATTCGAACTTCCAGATGACTTTATGCTGTATGAGTTATCTCAATAAAATTGGAAGAACGTATTTTAATCATGACACTGTATCTTTGTGCCAAAAATGGATAAATTAGAGCGCTAACTTGACCTAGCCACCTTATAACCAATACTAGGACTTTCGAACATTCAGCTGGCTTTTCTCCATATGATTGGTGATTGCATGTGAGATATCTTAAAAGTAATAAATAATAGATATTATCTGGTCGATAATAACCCAACTTCCATATTATGCCAAACTTGTCGGCCAGTGTATGAGTTACGGAGAGTATATGTATATATAAAACTTCTTAGGTTCCGATCCTCTGGTTGATGTTTAACACCTTAAAGTGTTTCCTTTAACTTTTGCAAGTTCCAAGAGTATAAAATGTTCGGTTGCACCCGAACTTAGCCTTTCCTTACTTGTTTTCCTTGTGGATGTTACAAACACAGATGCACATTTAATATACCCTATTCAAAAGTAAAGTAACGACAACCTCAAAATGCGCAAGCAACATTACCAGTAAACCTCATAGCGTCTTAAAATGTCAAACACTTGACACTTCTATTAATTTTTATGGAAAAGTTTTGCATTTAAAGACCTTAAAGGGTATTAACACAGCTTATTTAGTGGACGTTAAATTCTCAAAATATTCGTTATTTTTTATAATTGTCCGCTCTACAATGTCGTGTGCGTAGTTTAACCAGCCAGCTATGGTAGAAGCTTTCTAGGCCTTACAAAATGAAAGTCTTTAACTAATTTTTTTGCACTTCTTCACACTTTGGAATGGCAATTTAATAGTTTGTGACATACAACAATATGGTACAGCTGTTTGGCAAGTGGCGTTAAAAAGTAAACGAGTAGACGTATATAAGATTTAGGAAAACACATGTAGCATACAATTAGTGTGTTGACGTTAAATTTAAACCAGTTAAATTTAAAAAAGTTCGCGTTCCTCCTATATAATAGCCAATTAAAGTTTTTACACACTAGTGCATTTAGAGTCAAAGTACTCATCCTCGAAAAGTAGGAAAGTAAATTTCGCGGTTTGTGTTTTGCCACTTTCTGCTCGTTGAAAAGTTCACACTAAAATAAAAATTTACAGCGGGTTGCAACGCCTGTCGATGGTACTGCCGACTGACATTAGTTTTCTACAGCACTTCACTTTTTGCGCACACTTTTTTTCGCTGCCGCAACGATTTTTGAAACAGTGTTAAACACTCAACACAGTTTTTTTACGAATTGACTTAACAGTTTTCTACTCTTTTTACGTGCGTAAATCAAAGCATTCTCGTACTTCTACCATATCTGCAAAACATTACGTGCTATGTGGGTGCGATAACCGGTTACGCTCATTTTCATAATACAATATTTCTGCCATGCTTGATTCTGGAAAAGCTACACTTTTCAATTAATTTTGAAGAAAACATACATCTACATAATACTATTCATCTGTGCCAAATTCGGAGGTCGATGGCCGCACGTTTCTGAAGAAGTATCGACCACCGTCAAGGTGTCTCCGTATCGTGAATTGCACTTTGCATTACAAAAAAAAAAAACAAAATGTTTTAAAATCTTAAAGGAAATTACATTTTTACTATTTTATTTCTCGACTATTTATATATAATTTATATTTATATTCAAAACCACTGAACGTTATATAATTAATATTTACGGTATGTGAACATTTATAAAGCCAATTTCCGAAACTGACTGCATACTGTCTTGAAATGGTAATCTTCAATATCGTCGCTGAGGTCTGCATGAGGATGAAATTTTTGTAAAAAAGGAGTTTATGAGCTGGCAGAAGAGCTTGGTTACGTGTGTAAGCGAAAGCGAGTCCTAAAAAATAGTCATATTAAACTGTGCAATAAAACACTTGAATAAATGATATTTGATTTTTTAATTAAAAAGCGTACAATCAAAATACGCGGTTCAAAAGTGGAATAGAACGTTGTTCGTTACAAACATTTTTTTTTGCTATAATTTGTATATAAACATTATTATAATTATTTCTATTATATTATTTATTATATTTAATGAGTATATATCAACAGATTTTTAAATAGAAACGTTACCAAATGGCTAAAAAACTTAATAAGCTGTATAGAAGCTTAAGAGAAAACAGCTTTCTTTTTATATTTTTTGTTTAGCTATAGTTAAATAAGATTTTTTCCCTCCATATTTTATGTTAAAAAAATTATTACTTCATGAATTACATTTTTCTTTCTTTATTCTTTTTGTTTCCTTATTACTTCATTATACTATACAGCAAATTCGTGTAACCTTTCTTCTTTGCATCAAATGTGGACGGTGAAGGTAGCACCAGCAGAAACGCTCTTTTTACCAGTACCACAAAATAACAATCCTTAGCACTGCTGCTTTTTCCTCTCCCATATTAAGTTCAAAAAATACTATGTTAATTTTTTTAAAGAAAAATGACTAGCAACAAAAACAAAAAAAAAAAAACAATAATAACAACAGAGAAAAAGGCATTACCTCTACTTAAGAGGGAGTATTAAAATGGCAGAAAATATATGTATAGTATATGTTAATTTTAAATATGAAATAAAATCTAAATTACTCATTATTAACAATTTTTTCATACCTACCAAGTTATCAAATCTGTTCGGCTTTTTTAAAAGAACGTATGATGCGGAATAAAAGTAAGGGGTGGGACCAAGGAGTTGTTAAGGAGAATAAATGCGCGAATAAAGTGAAATTCAAATCATATCATATTCACGTTTATATAACCTTCGAAGAAGTGCCTTTTAAAACAAAGACTGTAGGAAAACATATTTACTTTTTTTCGAACCTTTCAGCCTAATTTTGTTTTACCGACTTTCTGAGTTTTAAGCTGTGAAAACTTTGATTAGGGCGAGAATGTCACGTATATTGAATAATTTTTGGGTTCAGCATAGTTTTAGGCACGCAATAGACAACATCGGTACGATGGGCAAATTGTGAGGCAAAGCATTAAATAAAAGTATTCTTCTGCCGCTGCAAATCGAAATGCGTAGATACTCTTCGAATTTTAATTCTTCTGATTAATGCTATGTTCGGACCGACATTGAAAACATTTTGAAAACACATTTGTATGTTGTGGAACGTAAGTCGTTCGGACCGACAATTTGTGTTTTCGCTGAGTTTTCACTGACAACTATCAATACGGGGATTCTCTTACTCTTTCAAGATGACACAAAATGCAAAAATCCTATACCGAAATATGCAAGGCCAAGACAGCACCCATTGCAAATCTAGTGATATATGACGGCACGAAAATAAACATGGGTTTTGGTCTGACATATTTTACAGCCATTGCAAATAAATTTTTGGGTGTGTTTGTTGTGCCGTTGCACCAAGAAGAATATTCTGCAATTGGTGCACCGTGCAAGGTTTTTGCAAGAACAAGAGAATCTCCTTAACAGTGAGCAGCTGTATTTGTATATGGAATGTAAACAAATATCATGTGACAATTTAGGGCCGGCAGAATATGTCTTCCAAAAAAATCGATTAAACTAGAGCAGGCACCGATTATTACGAGTGGAATGTAAGTTTTCAAGCAGTTTTCAGCGAAAACTGCGTTTTCGTTTGACAGATTTTACATGGACGAAAACACAAGTTTTCTTGCGAAAACCAGTTTTTCCTACGAAAACATGTTTTCGCTGTCGGTCCGAACATAGCATAAGTTTTGCTTCTATGTTTTGAATTTTTCCAACATGTGTTTGCATGAACTGCGTTTTTTTCCTCGCTTGCGCTCTTTGTTTGGATTTTAATACAAGGCAAAATATTTAGCAATTCTTGCAAGTTTTATTCTAAAAAAACAATAAAATTTTAATTTATTAGCTTTAACTAGCCACTACAAAATCAAATAAAGCTATACTTGTATACTACTTAGTATGTGCGTTTATAGCAGAGAACAAGACCTTAAAAGAAATACGAAACTTATGTATATGTATTAAAAATTTTACGTTATAGTTTTTGGAATAAAACACAAAGTAATAAGACTTTGAAATTTTAGAAAAAAAGATGTACAATATTTTATGGCAGTGTAATAAAAATAAAGTTTCATATTTCTTATTTACTAAGAATGTAATCTATCAGTTTGTAATAATTGCCGTTATATGACATAAAAAAGTGTTTGTGAAAAGTTAGTGAAATTTTTTAAGAAATCGACAAATTGTTTCTACGGACAACAAGTTTCCCGAATTGAACATGATGATGCTGAGCAGGGATAATGGGATGCCCAACTTATTCCAGTGTGAGAGCGCCTCAAAATAAGCGTTTTTTACAACATTTTCCATTATGGCCAGATCGAACAAAATAAGAACTTTTGGGCATTTAAAATTAAAATACCCAACATTTATTACGATTGCAAATTATTATATATTGGACTTTTAATATATAGCGAAACTACTTAATTCCTTTTTTATGATTTTACGGTATGTTAAAACAACTGACTTTCGATACTTAATAAGGTGAATTAAGACTGTTAGTTCTCAATTAATAAATGTTTTAATCATTTGTAATAGAAAATTAATTCTAATAAGCATCAAATTACAAAACGTTTCATGAAATATATTTAAAATTCGCATTTTCTTTGAATTTCATTGTTTTAAATTTTTATTAGCGATCTTGAACGGTGGCAACAAATTCCTCCGTTCACATATATTTTTGGTATAATTTCAATCTGGCCGTTCCAGTCATTCCAATTGCAAAACGTCAAAACCTACCCAATCCAGTCAACTGTCAAAGTTCGGTAGGTGAGCGGCTCTCACATTTCCAGTGACAGGAGAGTTGGGGATCTCTTTATCTCTGCTGCTTAGTGACAGACAACAATTGATTGGTAACACATGTTGCCCACACTCCTGAACAATTTTGCACTACATCTTATATACATATGTATGCACTAAAATTTTACCACATCAATAACAGCTGGCAGTCAGGCACAGGAAAAGCTGTTAACCATTGCGATATGCTGCTACTGGCATTGAAACTTGTATGAACAAGTATGCATAATACATTATGTGTATTCATCCTATGGGCGATTAACTTTTTTGACCGCAACTGGCTTGCAGGCGATAGAAAGGCATAGTCTATCCATTCACCGCACGACAGCCAATGAATGTCTATGAAAGGCGCCACATGCTTGATGCTGATAGTTGGCGTGATGTTCACAAGTTGATGCTATTTGATTGAAAGCAGTAGTGGTGGTCGTTCCACCGTCTGAAGCACGAATGTGACTTAGACATCTCACGTGATTAGAATTATTAGTGCAATGTTGAAACTGATGATCTCGAATATTACTTTATTGGTGGTCATGCAAACTCGCCGAATGCAGATGTGAAAGAGAAAATACTTTCTTCTTCTTTACATGGACGTTACAACTTTTTTTGACTGTTATTAAAAAATATGAATATACAGATAATTTATAATTCGAATTTTTAGTACTGTAGATATTTTAGATTTGCCCACCTATTGCATTTTGCTTGTTTGCCATACATGGGATCTTTTTTACAACTAAAAAATTTTAGCTTTTTATGAAAACTATACTAGTCCAAATAAAATAGCACAAATAGATTTGAACAGTACTACTACTAGAGAAGTATTCCAATATTAATTTGTTTGTCAATTATGTGGGGGATGTAGTGCAGTTCGCCTCCGCGCTGGTGCATCCTGGGTAACGCCAAATGACCTGCGGCCTTCACGGCCTTACAACTCCCTAGACGACTATTTTTTGGCATCGAACTGGTTTTTAGAATAGGAAACTTATCTGGATCTGTTAGAACCCTGGGCTGGTGGTGGCAGAATTCTGGCACCTGAGTATGATGGGGTGACACCCATCAGAAATGGCTGTCGGGCTAATGTCGAAACTGCCTCCGTCCCGTTAAAACCCTGGCAGGCCACAGAGTACGTTAAATTTTACCGGACACCGCATGCAGAAGCTGCTTGGAAGAAGATGCAGTAGAAAATAGCCAGCACTTCCTTCTTGACTGCCCTGCTTTTGGGAGATCAAGACTTATTCACTTGGGGGCACATACCTTCAGGCATCCCACCGATCTGGCGGGCATAGAAATTAAGCGCCTCTGCAAATTTGTATTGGATACTAAACGGTTTGCTGATCTCTAAGTCCGAACACGGGAGTTCGATTTTCGATGGCTTCACAAAGGACTACTTCTATCAGTCCATGTGCGATCTCTGATCAGCCATCTAACCTAACCTAACCTATGTGTAACTACGAATAAAGCTTTAAAGTAAAGTATTGTAATAACAGAATTTAAGGTAATAAAACAATGAAGTTACGCCTCTGGACGCCTTTAAAGATAAATGCAGTGAAATACAATAAATTAACAAATATAAATAAGTTGTTAATTTCATGCTTTCGATGGACAAAAAGTATTTCCACAGCTGACATTAAAAACAATTAATGGTCCCAGTTGATAAGCATTTGATGATTGAGTCTGTTAGCCGTCGATTTGTGATTGGTTTCATTTTTGTTTGTCTTTTGTATTAACTTATAAAAAAATATTTTCTATATAAGAAATCCTATTATAACTTATGTGCTTTAAATAACTCAAATAAAATATAAATTGAAATTCACGAAAAATCATAATGTAAAATTTACATAATTTTTTTGAAGGAAGTTTAAGTATATTCCGCGCACTTCATTTTTAAGTTTACTGCTCTAAAGAAGATGCATATCAGGGGTTTTTTCAATAGATGTCGTTGCAATATATCTCCAGTACTACCAATCATGTGTCATACTATATATGTAGTTTTGGAAAGTGATTTTAAGCTCCATTTAACAAAAAAAATTAAATTAAAAAAGTTACAGCTGTTCAAAAATGAGTGAAAATAATGAAGAATTCGCTATATTTTGAAATTTTTTTTTATAAAAAAGGGGAGAATTCCACGCACGCCACTAATGTAATTTGTAAAGCTCACGGAGATTATGTATCAGTTTGTGTAGCATAACAATGGTTCGCTCGCTTCCATTCTGGAAATTTCGGTTTACACTGTTGAAAGTTTTACACTAATATCTCCAGCGGTAAAATGGCAATCAGTGATCGACCAAAATGGTATATATTTGTTTAAGGAAGTATTCTACTCTAGAATTTTGAAAAATTCGATTTTTTTCATACATTTAAAGTTTAGACTTTCAAAAATATGACCTTGGAAGGATTTTTCAAAATTCGACTAATTTTCGGAGATACAGCCGATTTTGTGAGGTGGCGTCCGTGTTCACTAGAATTGTCTCCTAAACTTTAAACGCGTTTTTCTCGGAACTACTTTTTTCTACACGGTACCGGCAATATCTCAAGTTCTATACAACCGATTTACTTGAAATTTTGTGTGAACCTTTCTTATATAATCCTTTATCGTTCCTACCAGCATCGTGTCAAAATTTTTGTTTTTAATATTTAAAAAAAATTCAGGAATTTCAAAAAAGAAGCGTAAAAAATGATTTGTATTTTCAGGCAGTCGCCATTTTTCAAACAAAATTTTTTTTCGTGTTCCTGGACTAAAACAGCATCCTTACTTATTAGGAATTTCTTTTGATTTTTTTTTGATTTTTTTTTTCAGATCACCAGGAAAGTCAGGATCAATGTCACCTGGATGCGCCATTTTTTTTACACCTCTCTCCCCCCCATAATTATTTTAATTTTTAATATTATTTTTGTAAATTTTTTTTCTATCTTCTTAAGATATCAATAAAAAAAAACACCATAAAAAATTGGATAGTAAAAATATATTTGCCAAAAATTTGATTTCTAGAGTAGAATACCCCCTTAATTATTTATTATTATAAATATTATAAAATTTATTATTACGAGTATAAATATTGTAAAAAATAAGTTGAAAATAAGTTAACTAAAATGTGACTGATGCTATGTTCAGCATTGTTATAACCTGAACGGGGAATAATAAGTATGCCACGACGTTTTTGACACCACTAACGGCCCTATCAAATGTTTAAAATGTATCGGGAATTTTGCATTTCTTACGAAAGTGTTTGTTTATCCAAATCAAAGGACAGATTTTTACATTCCTCAAATCTCTTAAAAACAATTTTTTGATCTTGTTTAACTCCTATTTCGATGTATGTTTATCTCTTTAGCCATAGCGTCGCCTTTTCATGAGTCTTATTAGTTCCGGTGTTATTTTTTGCCAAATATTCGCTTAAAACAACGATGCGAGTGGAGGGCGTTATCATGGTGAAAAAACGAATTTTGGTTATTTTCGCCAATCAGGGCTTTTCGGGAAAATTCCGCACAACTTGCAGGCAATATTTTTCAGTAGTTATTCAACAAGTTGCCACTATTATTTTCTGAACATGATTAATGTTTTCACCTTTTCTAATGTGAGCCCTCCGAGAATATTTTGCACCACTGACAGATGGAATACGCAATAATTGAAACAAACCAAATCGCATTCAAGCAAAAATTACGAGTACAAATAAAACGCAACAGCACAATCGAAAAGCGAATACAAGTAGCGCTCGAAAATTAAAAATTCCGCACCCACCGCATTTGCCTGATTTGGCACCTTGCGACTACAAGCTATCAAACTCGAAAGGCGGTAACAGAAGAAGACTATTCCGACTGTTTCGAGGACCAGAAAACCTATGAAATACTTTGAAGGGAGTGAAATTGATTTGGAAGAAAAATAAAAGAAAAATCCTCTTACCTTTTGATCTCAGATTAGTGGACTAGCCCTTCAATTTTTAGATATAGAACTGAAGTTTTGCAGTCGTCTTTTTTCTACTCACGAAGCTGCTCACTCGTTGGAACTGAGGAAATCGAATAGCTTCTAAAAGGTAGTATAGCTTCGGTGCAGCCAGAGTTAATAGTTTTCTTATTTAGTTACTCTGTTTACTTTTTTGCATTTAAATTCTTCTTTTTTTTTATCGTAGATTCTTTTACATATATTTGGTATTGGTTCTTGTAAATATTTTGGTTGAATTTGAATACAATGTAAGGACAGAAATTCAGAGAAGGTATTAAAGAAAACATTATCAGCATAGTTGCTATAAGTTAAACAACGAACACTTTAAATTCTGTCGCACAAACTAAAACTTATAAAGTTAATACTAAGAAAAGTAAAATAAAAGTTGTCAAGGATCAATAAAGGGTGATCTATTTCGAGGTTCTCTATCTTTTTAAAGAAAAATCACAGACACTTTAAATTTAATGGAAAATATTTAATATCATTCGAAAGAACATTCGAACATCTATGGCTGCTATATTTCCTCCACTGCGTGCTGGACGTGGTCCATGTGGTCGGATATTATCTAATAATGAGTGTTGGGTTTATGCTGATGGTGTTGCGAATAGTACACTCAGTAGACCGATTACTGGTATGTTGACCATGAGTTAAGCGAAGCCTCCGAAACACATACTTTACAGAACGTGCATTTTTGTATAATAAAATGACAGCTTGAAACGACTTACGCGTGAACTGTCGAAAAAAGGCTATTCAAAAAAGTAAAATAAAAACCGAAAGAAAAAGTGTCTAAGTGCATTATAAAATGCTGAAGTTGTAAAGTTTAAGTTTATTTAGCCGTACGTTTGTGTTTTTCAAATAAAGTTTCGCAAGTCAAAAAGTGCATTTCTTAGATCGTCCGTCTCCAGCACTTAAGCAACAAACTGTATAGTACTCATGATGCTGCGAATGTTTGTATGCACCTATTTTCTTATGCTGTAAGCGTTGAAAATATTAATCTAAAGATACACAGTAGAAAACTTGTAGTAACTTTAAAATTAGGTCTTTGTTTGCCCTGTTTCCGAACGAACTAAAATATTTAATGACCAGTGAGAATATGTTGTTTTCTTAGTCATCACTAATATACCTACCATTACGAGTGGAAATAATAATCGTTATTATAAAGAAACTGTCAATAGTGTCATTTACAAAACATAATGAAAAACAAAAAAAAAAGTTAACCGAACTTTTAATATCTTTCATAGGTAAATTTCTTTTATCAAATAAGAGTCAACAAACATACATATATATTTTTTAACCAAATAATTTAATAAATCTGTCTACAGAATCTTAATAATTAAAGAGTTACTTCTTTAGTCCATTAGTAGTATTGGACGATAGATAGAACGCTGCTCATCAAAATACTGGCAAATAAATCTAGGGGATTATGATGATTTTTCACTTTCCACAGGATATTTTTGCCAGATAATTGTTGCTTCTGCTACACCTGTTAAGTCTCGTAGGGTTTTTATGGGAATCGTTGTATTTTATCGATACTCTCTATGCATGCAGAGGCCCATAACTGTATACCTTACATCCCTATTGACTTTTGGACCGAATTGTATAGAAGGATATGGTCCAGGAATAGGTTATTACACTTTTTCTCGTTCACTTTTATGCGCCAGTTTGACAGCCAACTTCCAAAAAGTTTTAGATGATACTAGTATACATATTTGTGGATTTCACTAGGCCGCCCACAAAACGCAATAAAAGGGCTTCTACAAGACACCATATCTGAGCAATTAAATAAGATATGGGCAACTAAAAAAAGACTCGATCATCTGCACAGAGTTACACTCGTTATATACTTTCGATGCGTCGTTTACTAAGGAAAAACGAAAAGAGTGTACACAAAGTAATCATATATACATTTTCCTTTAAAAGGGGTCGGCGATAAAATAAAGTAGGTACTCAAATATTCAACGTGCATGGATTTACCTTCTAATAGGTGTAAAGTACATATTTATAGAGCATTAAAATTGGAATGACCAAATTCGATTAGGACAATTGTTATAAGTACTTGTAGGAGCCCAATAATAAATTAATGTCCAGTTAACAAATTGATTTTATTTAATTTAAGTTTTACATTAATTTTATTTCACTCTTAACTATCCTAATGCTGTACTAATAATGTCTTAATATTATGCTAGCACAGGTTTTTATGTTGTTGTTTTAACGGGATACTAATCCCCGTTAGTGTGGTAAGTGTCGTTTGTGTTGTCGTCGACGTCATCTAACGGTAGGCCCAGGTGGTTTCTGCGAAAACATCCCAGCAGGAATTGCCTGGAGCGTCTTGATAATTTTGTTGCGGCTCTGTACTTTGGCGATAATCGCGGTCGTGTGGGGAGAGAAGGAGCATAGACTATCGAGAGTTACACCTAAAATCTTTGGGTTATTGACAGTCGGAATTTTGATGCCGTCGACTGAGTTCAAGTCTATACTCCTTCGTCAAGTTCGTAAATATGGCCGCTGTGGATTTGGTGGTGGAGAGTGTTAATTTCCGTGCAGTGAGGAAACGAAAAAGGTCGGAGAGGTAGCTGTTCACCTTCGAACACATGCCATCGATTCCATTGCCCGACGTCAATATCGTGCAGTCATCGGCATGGAAACCCCCTCTGTTGATTGAAGAAGTTTCGAGATATAAAAGTTAAACAGTAACGGGGAGAGGACACCACCCTGTGGGACCCGCTGTTTAATTCTTCTCAGTTTTGATGTTTCACCTCGAAATATTATGGATGACTGACGACCGTTCAGATAGTTCATGGTCCATCTCTTTAGCCCTGGAGGGAGAGTGGTTTTTTCAATGTCCTGCAGTAGCGTTGTGTGATTGACCGTGTCAAAAGCTTTTGACATGTCCGACGCTACGAGAATCGTTCTTTCGCAGGGTGGTTTCTGGTTGAGGCCACGAACTATCTGGGCGTTTATGACGCTAAGTGCTGTGGTGGTGCTGTGCACTTTTCGGAATCCATGCTGGTGGCTGGCTAGGCTCAGGTGGTGAGTGAAAGTCGGGAGTAACAAGGCCTCAAGTGTCATCACTACTGCGGAGAGGAGAGTTATCGGACGATAAGATTCCCCTTTGTTGGTGGGTTTCCCTGGTTTCAGTAGTGGGACCACTCTTCCGACTTTCCACGCATCAGGTATTTGAAGAGTGGTCAGCGACAGATTGAGGACCTTGGTGAGGTAGCTTACCCCCGCCGAGCCTAGGTGCTTTAACATTAGCATGTTGATTCCATCAGGGCCAATAGATTTAGAAGATTTTGCCTTGTTAATGACACCCTGAACCTCCTCATCAGTGAAAGTAAGTGGCACGCCTTCGTTTGACATGTTGCGCAGCCGTCGGTTAACACATCGTTTAGCCTTGTCTGCCGAAGGGTGCAGTGTAAACTGCCGGCTTAAGTAGCTCGCGCACTTCTTCGGGTCCGAAGAGACATAACCATTGAATTGAACTTCAACTCGGTCGTCATGTCTCTTCGGGTTAAACAAAGCTTTGACAGTAGCCCAAAGCTTACTCACACCGGTGGAGAGGTTGCAGGACTTCAGGTGATCTATCCATTTCGTCCGCTTATGCTGGTGATCACCTTGCGGAATTGACGTTTGCCAACGCATACGTCCGTAGGAATGGGTAGAGCGTCAAAAGTGCTCTCAGTAAATTCTGTGAAGCCGACCCAATTAGCTTTGTTAAAGTTAATGAAGGTACAGTTGTCCACAGAAACAAAATCAGGAGGCTTCTCGATCGAGATGGTCTGATGCGAGAGTTAGCATAGGTCGCCAGGTTATGCTGTTTATCAGACCACCACTAGTAATGGTAATATCAGGCGAGCTATTACAGGTGCCCATAACTCTGGTGGGAGCTTCGTTATTCATTGTGCAGAATGTCGAATCGTCAATCTGTTCCGCCAGCTCCATCCCCCTACGATCGTTTGACAGGCAGGAATGACAAAGATCGTGGTGCGCGTTAAAGTCGCCTAGTACCAAACGGTTTTCACCACGAAGTAGCGCACCTATATTCGGGTGATATCCTGTAGGGCAACATGTAACTGGGGGGATGCATATATTGAATGCTTTGAGCTCGACATCGCCTGACCGGATAGCTATACCCTGACATTCTAGGGTAGTATCCCTGGGGTCGATGTCTTCATCGATTAGACGATATTGCACGGTGTTATGCAATATGAATGCTATGCCACCACCACTATCTCGCTCGCGATCTTTACGTATGACGTTGAAACCGGCACAACTCAGAAGATCTGAGCGGCTGTTTAGTTTGGTTTCTTGGACCGCAGCTATCGATACACGTTTCCGATTCATTAGTGCAACTATCTCCTCGATCTTGCTCTGGAGTCCGTTGCAGTTGAATTGAAGTAGCCGAGTTTGTCGCGGGTGTCCGTGGGTGATCCTGGGGGTGAGGGAGTGACGTGTAGGTGGTGGTTGTTGCAGCTGCAGAACCCGCAGAGGCGGTTGTCGCGCTGGGGTGTTGGTAGGCGACGCCTCTGTTGTGAGTTGCAGTATGGGGCAACGTAGGTTACACTCCACTCACGTGTGGTGCGCAGGCCGGAACACGTCGGGAAATGACACCAGCCAGCGCAGGAGTTGCACTTAACTGATGTAATATTCCGACGTATGACGGTCTGACACACGGAGCAGACAAGGGTTGGAGCGGGATGAAGGTCAGAGCGGGAGCTTTGTTGCCTGATTGAGCTCCTAGGGACCGTAGAGGTCCTCTGATGGCCACTCGGGTGGAGTGACGGCGCGGCGCGCGAACTGAGTGCAGATTGCACAGCCGTAGAGGCTTGAGTCGCAGTATTGCGCAGGCAACAAGGGGCCACGTAACGCGTGGTCCCCTCCCTGTGAGTCTTAAGGCCAGAACAGGTCTTAAGATGGCTCCATCCATTGCATGTATTGCACCTGACCGAGGTGGAGTTTGGATGAAGCCGTTTTGCGCATACGTAGCAGAAAAATTCCTCCGGGCCCGGGTTAGACTCAATGCCAGCACGAGTCAGGAGGATACGGAGCAACCCTGCTGCAAGGTGTTGCTCTAACGACGACACACACAAATTAACACTTACCGATCCAAACTGGGTTAGATCGCCGAAAGGACTGCCCTTGGTCGGATGAAATCCGAGTCAATTCCGGTACGTAGAACCGACAGTCGTGGGAATTGCACAGGTTTTTATCCCTTCTTCTGCTTAATTTTCTCATTAGCTATGCGAAAATGAGAACATACAAAAATGCAATTATGTACAAATCATAGAAAACCGTAACATATGTATAAGCGGTGCTCTCACAAAGGGGAATAGCCTAATTCATGGTCACGGTCATCCAATTTTGGACAGTGACATGCTTCTGACCAAACATGCTCCTCCCATTGAAATGCTTGCATTTCAATCCGAAATGAGTATTGGTGCAATTTTATAAACTGCTCTCCTCATAATCCCTTTTGTATTTCTGATGTCCACAACCCTCACTTTGCCGTCTGAACCAGGGACGATGTTGATAATTCTCCCAAGTGACCAATGCTATGGAGGCAAGTTGGATTCATGGATGGTGACCATTTGACCAATTTTGATGTTGGCTTCCGGTTTCAACCACTTCGAGCATTGTTGTAGGCTAAGAATATAGTCGAGTCGGCTTTAGTATACCGTCCCAGGATTTCGGAATTAAAAATTGTGTGGTCGGAGAGAGGAGATTCTCCAGATCACGAATATATATGGTTATAGCCGCAGGAAGCTTATAGTTTCCGAGTTATTCGCGTTTAAAGTATAAAATTTGCAATATTTTATTTACATATTTTCGATATATAAAATTAACTAGAGGACCCGTCCACGCTTCACTGTGGCTGATACATAGATAATACTACCACTACCATCTATATGATTTCTATTAGTTGGATTATAATTATTAGTTAATAAGATATAGCATTTCTGTGAAACAACTTGTGTTAGTTTACAAAAAAATGGATCATAGAGCATTTCGTGTGTTAATAAATCATTGCTTTTTGGATGAAAATATTGTTGAATTTGGGCTCAGGGAAATCCACCGATGAAAAGATATTTGCTAAGCTTAAAGAGGCGAAAGCTCTGTGCAAAGCGGGTGCCCCACATATTCATAATCCAAAAATAATTACGAAATAAAGCCGAATTTTTGAGTCGGTGATAAAAACATAGCTCCATCATTTCCCACTGGAGTCCAATCGACAGTCATTCTAGTGAACTGCACATGAGCAACCGGTTCTCAGGCGTGGAAAGACGAAAAAGGCGGCTGGAAAAGTTATGACATCAGTATCTTGGGATGCACGTGGTATATTTGGTACATATTTGGTTTCTTTTCTACTATTCCAAATACTTAGCAATTGTATTATTTTTGAAGAAGATTCTGTTTAAAATGGTACGCATATATTCAAAGGATTTCTACAATCATGAATTATGAAATTATTATGTTTTCAGCCAAATCGGTTCAGCCGTTCTTGAGTTATAAATGGTGTAACTAACAACAACTTTCTTATATATATATATATAATATATGAGGTTGTTTTTATTATTTATTTATTTTTTTTTTGAAGAAATGAGATATTCCTACAAACATGAATTTTGAACACATGCTTATGATTTGAAATATAATTATTGTATTTATGAGTTGTATTAAATTTTGACATAAAGAGATAAAAGGTATCCTATGTCCTTACCCTGGTTCTAAGCTACCTCTCCACCAATTTTCAGCCAAATCTGTTCAGCCGTTCTTGAGTTATAAATGGTGTAACTAACATCAACTTTCTTTTATATATATAGATTTTGCACTTATCTTTTTCAATTTTATATACACTAACAAATCACTTATTCATTTGCACACATTTATTTTATATACTATAGTGCAAAAATTGCTTTTAAAATACATTTCAATTATTGTTGAATTATTATTATTTTAGAATAACAAATAAATTACAAACTGTCAAGTAATCAGTGTTACCTTATCGACATCATTTGTAAAAATAAATTTGTAAATTTGTCAAATAATCACTGTTACCATATTAAAATATTTTACAAACTAAAATAAAAACAAAAAAAAAATATAAGGAAATACTATACCCTAAATACGGGAAACATAATCGTTGATAAACAATAAAAAAATATATTAAAAATTTAAGCGGCCGGAAGGCCGCCAATGTAAAAATGAGTTCTACGGAAGAAAAAAAAATGTATACACCCGGTGTTGGACCGACCAGGGTTATTTTTTTTTTTTTAAGCGCGGCCGAAGGCCGCCCACGCAAAGGATTTCTACGCGAAAAAAATTTGGTACACCCCGGTGTTGGACCGACCAGAGCTATATTTTTTGAAGCGCGGTCGAAGGCCGCCCACGCAAAAGGGAGTTCTACGCAAAGAAGTAGCAATGTCATAGAGGGTATGTTAGTTAGGTTAGGTTAGTATGGTAACACTGCTTATTCCACAAATTTTTTTTTACAAATGATTTCAATAAGGTAACACTGATTGTTTGACAATTTGTAATTTATTTGTTATTCTAAAATAATAATAATTCAACAATTATTGAAATGTATTTTAAAAGCAATTTTTGCAATATAGTATATAAAATAAATGTGTGCAAATGAATAAGTGATTTGTTAGTGTATATAAAATTGAAAAAGATAAGTGCAAAATTAATTTTATATATCGAAAATATGTAAATAAAATATTGCAAATTTTGAACTTTAAACGCGAATAACTCGGAAAGTATAACCTTCCTGCGGCTATATCCTTGATCAGGATAATCTCCTCTATCCGACCATATCCTTTTTATCCTTGATATCCTGGGACGGTATACTAAATTCTTCCCATATAGTCGTGTGACCATATGTCCCAGAAATGCTGCTTCAAATACGTCACCCGCTGCCATTGCGTTAACGAAGATACTGTGTTCATATTGATAGCTTTATCTGGCATCGACAGTAATGATGTCCCAATCAATAAATGAGCCGGAGTTAGAGCTTCGCCATCATTGGGGTCATTTGAAAGCGGTGTCAGCGGACGAGAGTTTAAAATAGCTTCTACTTCAACTACGAGGGTCTGAAGTTCTTCATATGTCAGGTGTGCATTTGAGATGTTTTTTAGCAAAATCGGTTACATTGATTTGACTGCCGCCTCCCATAAACCTCCAAAATGTGGAGCACGAGGCGCAATAAAACAAAACTCAAAACCAGTGTTGGTACTATATTTAGTGATGTCATCAGTAGCCGCTTGATGGAAGAATTGTTGATGCAGATCCCTCAATTTGGCTTGAGCGCCAACGCAATTTTTGGCGTTGTCACAGTAAATGCGTTGAAGTATGCCGCGTCTTCCTACAAAGCTTTTTAGACAAAGCATAAAATTATTAGTTGAGAGGTCGGATACCAATTCTGCATGTATGGCCTTGGATACAAGCATACGAAGATTACTATATATGTTTTGCATGGAGATCTTCCACGAAGACGATAAGTTGTACTGAAAGGGCCGCAAAAGTCAACGCCGCTAACTAGAAATGGGCGTTGCATTTCCAAGCGATTGACAGAAAGATCGGCCATAATTTGACCCATTAATTTAGATTTATAATGAAAACAGAGCACGCAATTTCGAACGATTTTCTTTACGATTTCGCGAGCATTTATAACCCAGACTCGATAACGCAAGAGATTTATTAAAACCTTTGGACCAGCATGTATATGCTTCCGATGAAGATATTCTATGTACAAATATGTAAGTCGATGATCTTTTGGAAGAAGTGCGGGAAATTTTGCGTCGAAAGAAATTGGTGCTTTTGACAAACGGCCACCGGCTCTGAGGGCTGAAACTGTCACTCCGTTAAGATTCATTCTTAAGATTGTTTCTGAAGTCTTTCGATTTCTTCAGCGAATTCGATCTGTTGAATAGATACGACGATTCGCCACCAAGTGTGATCGAGTTCCTCTAATGGCGAATGAAGTATGACTGCTGGCGTTAGTTTATTGTTAACAGCGACTTTGTTGAAAACGCGAAATATATATGCAGTGACTCAAAGTAATCGGTGGTACGATGAACTGCGCTTGATGATGATATTGATGATGTTTCCCTCGTTGCTGCTTTTGCTACACTTGAAGTTAATTCCTTTCCATCGTTCCAAATCTTGGATTTTAATATTATGTTCCTTCTTGCTTACAGGCCATTCCGATGAATTTTTCATTACAAACTCTGGTCCAAAGAACCAAATCGAACTTACAAGATCCTGAGCGGTACAGCCACGTGAAACGATGTCTGCAGGATTTTGTGTATTTGGTATGTGTTTCCAGCCAATACCTTCTGAAATTTCCTTAATTTCAGAGACTCAATTGGCAACGAAGCAGTTTAATGTCGTTGAATGAATTTTAAGCCACTTTAGCACGATCTCTGAGTCGGTTCAAAAATATAAGTTATTGCAAAATTTTAATACCTTATCCTTGATTTTTTGCCAAGTCCTACTCAGTAACAGCGCTGCACATAACTCCAAACGAGGAAGCGATTGTGCCTTAATCGGTACCACTTTAGATTAAGCAATAAGTAACGTAGTTTTGTAAGTATGCAGCACCCATATGCGCGCGTTGATGCGTCTGCGAAGCCATGAACTTCACAGCAAGAATTGGATGTTGTTTGTACATGACGAGGAACTTCGATTTTGTTAATGAAGTTTAAATCGGCTTTAATCTGCAACCAAATGTTATGGAGTTCGGGTGATAGTGTTTCATCCCAATCTAATCGGCGAATGCAAATTTCTTGCATTAATATTTTGCCACGTATAATAACGGGGCTCAATAAACCGAGGATATCAAATATTTTGGAAATAATTGATAAAGCAGATCGCTTTGTAACTGACTGCATATCTGGTAATACATAGCGATAACAAAGGGTATCAGCTAAAGGTTTCCATGACGTACCTAACGCTTTGGTAATGTTTTCCTAGTCAGAGAAAGACCATGAAAACGAAGAACTTCTATGATTAAAATTTTTAGTTTTTATTATGAGTTGTCTATGCTATCTGCACCAGTTAACAAGTCGTTAACATAAAAACTTTCACGAATAGCAGACACACAATGACATCACACACTCGTCACTCAAAAGGACAGCACACACCATCTCCTACTTTCGCCGAACCAAAGTAACAAAAGGACAGACAACTTGATCAAAAACCACTCTGCCGCTACGACATCGGTCCGAAAAACACGATTCTTTTTTTGGCGAACGTCTACCATTTTTCTGCGAACATTATCGTTAATTCGAAATATTTTTTACCTTTTTGGGAAAATTGAAAGTGTTACCTTTTTTACATTTTTTGCGAGCATCTCGTTTAAAAATTAAAGTTTATATATTATATACCTATGTTGTGAAAATAAATCCGAAAGTTTACATTTACATTTACATCACAAGTTTGCGAACCTCTTGGGTTAATTTCAAATACACTTGTGTTTTATACTTTTATAAGAAAATAAATTCAAAAGTTGATAACAACTTGAAGTGAAGTGCAAACGAATTTGTTAATCGCAATTTTGGAAGAAAATTATGCGGTGAGTGCGGAAAAGGTGGTACAAACAAAAATACATGGTCCTTCGAGCCTAAAAGAAAGGCACTACGGAAACTAAGAGAAAAGAATATATATGTATATAGTATGTACATCGGAAGGTGGCCGAAAACTCAAACAAAAATAATAATAATTAAATCTCAAAACTTAAAATCAAGTGTGGTGGAAATATAAAATGATCGAAAATTTAAACAAAAAAATAAAAGTAATCTAAGAACATAAAAGCAAGTGAAAGAAAATTAATATACATACGTATACATAATACAAAAAAAAGTGTCAGTGACATCAGTATAAAGTGCTTAGCACATAAAAGAACAAATCAGAAAATACATATATCTCACATCATAAAAGGAAAACAAAAATAACCAAACGGGCGCGAACTAAATTAAACATAATGGTTTGTCAAAAAAGTCTTGCGGTATTTATATTGAATCAATTCGTGTGGCATCCATACATCGAGCTTCTTAGCGACTCCAAGCTTCTTCAAATGGTTTATAACGGTTTAATGACTACTATGTCGGTCACTTTCGACCAATTCAGCGATTTTATCGCAATTTTCGACGACAGGCCTTCCGGAGCGTGGCTCATCTTCGACCACCTCTACACCAGAACGAAAACGTTGAGATGCATTTTTGCCTTTATCGTAATAGAACTGTAAAATATGCCGCATTTTCTCTTTGCTTTGCTCCATGTATCAAACACGTGTTAGCGCGTGAAATGAGCTTTCCAAAAACGTATAGCATGGGATGGATAAGGATTTTCGCTTATATCATAATTGGCGAAAGCCATCCTCCAGGGTCGAAAAGTTTCGTCACGGAGGATAAACTTTGTCTCTTTGATATGGCGAATAATGCGGATATTGACTCTGTAGTATATGAAAACTGGTCAGATATCGCATTCCATTGGATGGCCAGTGTTTTTGTTGTACTTTCCTTTTAAAAGATAAGGAAATTAGTATCCAACTAATTTTCTTTCTTTTTTTTAGTTTTTTAAAATATTTGGGTAGTTCGCTGTTATCTTTTTTAATGGAAACCGTGCTAGACGCAACCGACTGGTACGAACAAGTGAGGCCTCTTCGCTTAGAAAGATGGTCCCAGTTTGCTAATAACCTAAAATACATTTCGCAGATACAAATTCCACGGTAGGTAAACTATTCCCCCGAATACAAAGTGGAACTACATGGCTTCTGCGACGCCTCTGAAAAGGCATATTGTGCTACTATATATTATATGTGCAAAAGTCGCACCTCTAAAAACGATAAGTCTACCACGACTTGAACTCTGTGGCGCTCTGCGTTTAGCCAAGCTAGTTTCCATGGTGCAGACCCTCTTGAACATGGCAAACTACAAGTTATATCTGTGGTCCGATTCCGAAATAGTTCTAGCCTGGTTGGAAAAACCACCGCATGCGTGGAAAACATATATTTCCAACAGAACGTCTCAAATACTTGACCTAGTAAGATCAGCCCCTTGGCGACACGTAGCCAGTGCTGACAATCCTGGTGATCTAGGTGCAAGAGGATGCAAGCCTCTGCATCTCGCCACCTCCACCCTCTGGTGGAATGGATCCCAATGGTTAACAGAGTCTCCCGATTCTTGGCCACAATCTCCCATACGCAACATAATTGCCCCAGAAAGTCGAAAAATCGACACTTATCATACAACCCTGAATCCTTGAATGATTCTCATCGTTAACCCAAGCGCTCAGAGTAGTCGCCTATATGCTCAGATTCATAGAGCGACTCAAGAATAAAGTTAAAGAGGCAGCCTATCCCCAATGCGATGCTTTGACGCACAAAGACTTGCAAAAGGCAAAAATCGCCCTTATCGCATCAACCCAAACGCGCTACTTCAGCCGCGACATATCATTATTTAGAGAACTGAAGCCGATTGATAAAAAGAGCTCACTCTTAGTATTAAATCCATTTCTAGACACGAAAGGTCTGCTTCGTGCGAATGGTGGGCCTGCAAATTCAAGCCTAACATATAGTGAAGGCCACCCTATAATTATACCTGAGAGGTGTTCATTTGCCATCTTCTTCATCGCATATACTTATCCACATACTAATGCTTCATGCCGAACATCGCCTCATGCAACATATGGTTCGCCAATAGTTGTATATACCCAGACTTAAGTGCAAGATCTGCACTATGCAGCAGAAAATGCGAACCCAGATTATGGCAGCGCTTCCACCTGAAAGCTGCAATTTCGCTCCGCCCTTCACCACCACAATTGTCGATTTTGCTGGGCCTTTTCAGATAAAGGCGTCCATGCTAAGATCTCCCACCCTAAAGGGCTGCGTTGCTGTCTTTGTCTCTTTAACGACAAAAGCAGTACACCTTGTGCTGTGTATTTTTTCGCTTCGTCGGACGACGTGGCTTTTACAATTGTAAAAAAAAATGGCGCATCCTGGTGACATTGATCCTGACTCTCCTGGTGGTCTGAAAAAAAATCAAAAGAAATTCTTAATCAGTAAGAATGCTGTTATAGTCCGGGAACACGAAAAAAATTTTTTTTTTTTGAAAAATGGCGACTGCCTGAAAATAAAAATCGTTTTTTACGTTTTTTTTTTTTGAAATTCCTGCATTTTTTTTAAATATTAAAAACAAAAATTTTGACACGATGCTGGTAAGAACGATAAAGGATTAAAAACGGTTCACACAAAATTTCAAGTAAATCGGTTGTATAGAACTTGAGATAATGCCGGTACCGTGTGGAAAAAGGTAGTTCCGAGAAAAACGCGTTTAAAGTTTAGGAGACAGTTCTAGTGAACACGGACGCCACCTCACAAAATCGGCTGTATCTCCGAAAATAAGTCGAATTTTGAAAAATCCTTCCAAGGTCATATTTTTGAAAGCCTAAACTTTAAATATATGAAAAAAATCGAATTTTTCAAAATTCTAGAGTAGAATACCCCCTTAAACAGATGGGAGCGAATTAAAATTCTCCATCATGAATTCAGTCGCCGATTGAAAGAAGATTATTTAAAGGACCTCCACAGAAGGTACCGTTGGAAAACACCAGAAAAAGCGCCTCAGCTTGGAGATTGTGTCTTGATCAATGACGATTCTCTCCCTCCTACCGAATGGCGGCTTGGCCGCTTAGAGAAGCTTTACTACAGCTCCAACGGTCATATTCGCGTAGTCGATCTCCGCACGCAAACTGGAACACTAACCAGGCCGGTCGTTAAATTATGCTTTTTGCCAACAGCCGAAAAAACCGATATATAAATCGTAAACAATAAACCGAGAAAAACGGCCAAATACACCACAAACAATAATTTATTAAAACCAAAAATAACATAAAAGGGTCGATCCACATGACGACCCACTCATGCCACACCACGTGGCAACATAGTTCACCACTATATTTTACAAATATCTAATGACGATAACCTCTTCTATAGATAAATATGGATATCGATGCGGCAACAGCACCAATGCCAATCGTCCGTTCGGCTGTCCACGTTCCACGCCCTGGGGCTGTTCCCACACCAGCGCCGCGAACCATCACGGCAACAATGCTGTCAACCGCTGCACGCAGTGCAACTCGACCAACTCCGACGTCGCAATATAATGAGTTACCTCGCATCCGATGTCCTTTGTGCTGTCGTTCTCATAGATTGCCACACTGCGGTATATTTAAAGAGATGCCACCTCAGCAACGGCAGCAGATTGCCCGGGCCTATGGCCATTACCTGAGTTGCCTGTCGCCTACTCACACAACACAAGAGTGTACGTCCGGCTGAGACGTTCAACCGGTCTCAGCAACGTGGTAGCTACGCTGCAACAACTCCAGCGATTACTAGGCCAAAAATTTGCCTAGGGGGGCCAGGATGGCTAAATGGGTATCAGCCTTCCCTTTTCTGCCCGTCAACACCATCCCACACGTCCTTGTATGCAACATTGGTACGCCACATTCCCCACACTCATCACATTTTATTTATTACTCACATTATACACCACGCTCTAACACCCACACAATGACATCACATACTCATCACTCAAAAGAACAGCACACACAATCTCCTACTTTCGCCGAACCAAAGTAACAAAAGGGCAGACAACTTGATCAAAAACCACTCGGCGCTACGACATCGGTCCGATCAACGCGATTCTTTTTTTGGCGAACGTCTGCCATTTTTCTGCGAACATCATCGATAATTTGAAATATTTTTAACCTTTTGGGAAAATTGAAAGTTTCCCCTTTTTTACATTTTTTGCGAGCATCTCGTTTAAAAATTAAAGTTTATATATTATATACCTATGTTGTGAAAATAAATCCGAAAGTTTACATTTACATTTACATTACAAGTTTGCGAACCTCTTGGGTTAATTTCAAATACACTTGTGTTTTATACTTTTATAAGAAAATAAATTCAAAAGTTGATAACAACTTGAAGTGAAGTGCAAACGAATTTTTTAATCGCAATTTTGGAAGAAAATTATGCGGTGAGTGCAGAAAGGGTGGTACAGACAAAAATACACAACTGTAATGGCTCATGAGGGGCGTTTCTCCACAAAATAAGTTGACATCGTTGATCTTGTTCTTTAATCAAAAATTGCCGATACATTTTTGATATATCGGCGGTTAATACGTAGGGATATAAACGAAATGATAATAATGTGATGATTAGTTCTTGTTGAATTGTGGCTCCAACCATGAGTATTTCATTTAATGAATGGTCAGAAGTAGAAGAGTACACAATGATGTTGAATTATATAGTGCGATGTTAACCGTACCTGTACACGTCCATCATTTTTCACTTGAACGTTTTCAATGAAATGTTTTTCACATAAACGTTCTTCTTCGGAAAATGTTGCTTCCTTTTCAGTGAAATTTTCAATTTCCCAAAAACGTTGAAGAATCGAATCGATATTCCATAGATTTGAATTTAGTGTGACATTGCAAACGGATTTGAAAGCTTTTCAAAATTACATCCTACATACAATCCAACCTAATTTGCTGTTTTGAAGGCGTGGTAAGCGTTTTCAAAGTGAAATTGTGCCTTCTTGAAGGCTCTCAAAAAATATTTCTGCATTGGGCAATAAATCTATACGTTGTGGTTTGTAGAAGTATGGATCCGCAAAGTGAAGATTTTCAGGAATATTCCATTTAGAAGTATTTATAAAACTACTAGGAATTTGTGTTGTAATATGTTTAGTTATAACGAATTCCGATATACGAGTACAAGTAAAATCTCCAATACGAAATTTGATTTTTGCATTTACTGTATACTTTAAGCTAGAACGAATATCTGAAATACCTGAGATTTCCTGATATGAGAAAAACCTTTTAAGCTGCAATCGCTTCGCTGTTTCTTCGGCGATGAAATTTAATTCGGAACATGAATCCAATAACGCGCGAGCTGGCTGCATCACTCCAAATTTATCTTGTATGTAAATTAAAGCTGTCGGTAATATCGCTCTTTTACGTGTGCATGCGATGAGTGAAACCGATGGATTAGTTGGTGACTGATGCGATGGATTTGGCGAAGTAAATGACACAGATGTATTGTCTTTCCCTTTAAGTTCTAATGTTTGTGCAAATGGATAATATGTAGTTCCAACGGTGGCGAAATGAAGATGAGAATGGTGCGATTGATGACATACACGGCAACAAGACAACTGTAGAAATGAAGAACAATTGTCTAGGCTATGCTCTATATTATTGCAATGTATACAAGCAGATATCGTATTAACGAATGAATTTGCATTTTTCTTACCGTGTAGCTTACAATCTCGCTGTGTTGCCTTTAAGTTTTCACCGTTTGAGCAGGTTTCTAAATACTGACAGTGCCGATTCAACCACTTGTGTCAAACTCTTGCTTTTGATTGTATGCTGATTTGGAATCGGAATCAATTTTGGTTAAAATGGTATGAATTAGCATTGAATTCATTATGTCACTTTCTGAGCCCAACGAGAGTAACGAATCTCGAAGCGCTGCAACAGTGCCTATAATATTGCGTAGACTTGCTGCGTCAGGTTTTTTCATAACCGGAGTGTTAAAAAGCGATGTAATATGATCTCGAAAAATCAATACTTTATTGTCGTATCTTTCCTTGAGCCGCAGTATAACCTTTGGGTAATTATCTTCGGTTACCTGAAAGGGTTCGATGACGCTAAGAGCTGGCCCTGAAAGACAGTTTAAAAGATAATTAAATTTGTCCACCTTTGACATTGTTGGATCATCATGCACCATATTACAAAAAGTGCGGAAAAAACGTTTAAATTCTGCATATTTGCCGTCAAATTTAAGCAATTTGAGTGAAAGCAATCCATTATGGTATTTCCAAAAGTTGTTGCGTTGAAAATGCTAGTGTTCAACTCAGAAACGTGGTTTCTGGGGTTGATTAACAAAAGTATTTTAGATTTTATTGAAATGTACATTTCTTCAATTTCTGCTCCAGATAGGTCTGACGGAGAAAGAGCTTCAATATTGTTCCGGATGTCACAAATATATTGAAACAATTGTAGTCGACATTCGTCAACATACGTATCACTATCGACTTCTTCACAAGCAATTCGTTGCTTTATACTATGTAGTTTGCGGAAAACCGTTGAATGCGTTTTAATTGGCGAGGACAAAGGCGATTGTTTCTCATCAGCCATGTTAGGCACATTGGCTATACTGTTGTTAGGCCTTTGAAGGCACGAAATAAATATATACATATATACGAGTACCTGCGCAGTTAAAAATGCGATGCTGTTGTTGTAGATGTAGCAAAAGCAGATCTGACATCCGATGAAACTGTTATGTGATGAGTCCCGTAACCTTGCACGGAGACTGTGACGAGTTGATGAACTGCCGGTAGCTTCGACAGATGTTGATGAGAAGATCTCGAACGTACGTTTAAAAAACCACGCGTAATCTGGGTGTACGATTACAGCGGCAAATGCGATGATGTGTGGCAAGAATTTCTATCTGCGCTTACACAGAATGTTGCCCGGGTATAACAATCCAAATGATCCGTTGTTGGATACCGCTACCCAGCTTCTGATGATGATTGAAACCTTATGTAAGAAATATCCTAACACAAATGCATCACTGCCTAAAATGTTGCTATCACATTATGAAAGAAGAAAATTGTTTAAATCATTTCTCTCTATGGTGCTGTGCGTAGATAAATATGTTTTCTTCCTACTATAAACTCGGATGCATAGGGATATTTAAGCAACATTAATATAGTCTTAGATATTTAGATTAATTAATACTAAGTCCTCTTATGAGTACTGTACTCGTAGATGTCATTATCGCATAAACCTAGTAATCGGTAAGCTCAAATCCATAAAATTTGTTTCTCCTTTGGCCATAGATTATCTAAAAATACATGAAATATATTAACTATAGTAATGGCGTTGATTCTGTTTAAACTCATTTATGAGAAAATTTAATAGCTGTAGTGTGATTTCATTTTTCAGCACGCCTTAATATATGCAAACCATATGCACTCACTCTCAATGCACATATTTGAGTTGTTGCTTGCTGTTGCACAATTGTTGACTGTATTATGGCAAAATAGGAAAGAGAGATTGGATGCTTTAGGATATGTTATGGGTTTTGTATTCCTTAATGTATATACACATGAAATATGACCAACGAGGATACTAAAACCATTATTCTTTATATAAAAGAAATATTGGATCTGTGCGTATGCTTCACTTGATCCTTAAGTTTTTTTTTGCATTCTCTGCTTAACATGACTAGGTTGCTTTCGGATGGTGAATCCCAAAACTCTCCACAATAAGTATATATTTATACCCTGAACAGGGTATATGAAGTTTGTCACAAAGTTTGTAACACCCAGAAGGAAGCGTCGGAGACCCGGATAAATTATATATATAAATGTTCAGTATGTATATACGAACTAGTTCCTCAGTTTTTAAGATATCGTTTTGAAATTTTGTAAACGTCATTTTTTCTTCAAGAAGCTGCTTATTTAACGGAACTGCCGATATCGGACCACTATAACATATAGCTGCCATACAAACTGTACGATCGGAATCAAGTTCTTGTATAGAATACTTTCACCTTTGATAATGTATCTTCACAAAAGTTGGCAAATTAAAGACAATTAAAGATAATTCCTAACAATGATCTACGATCTTTGAAAAATATCAAAAATTAACAAAATGGCGTAGTTTGAAAAAAAAATTTTTTTTTTGTTTTTTAATGCCAAATTGACAATTTCCAACCAATCAAAAAGATCGTAGATCATTGTATTGTATATCTATTCAGCAATACCTAGTTTTAATTTGAAGTCGATCGCTTAAATTCTCGTTGAGCCTGCGAGCGGTCGCTCTCTAGAACGCTGCCATCCAAAAACTATTCAAGCTATGACCTTGCCGATTTCACAGGAAATGGAAATTCTAAATTGAGAGTTCTGGATTTTGAAGGCATATTGAAATTATTTACGTTAACTAATCATTAAACAAAGCTGCTCAGGTTTAGCCGGATATTGCTGTGCGGCTGCCTCTGAGCATTGTTATCAGCAATTGTATAGCAAATTCATTGACACTGTATCTATTGAAATACCAAAAAAATTAGATATACCTAAAATGGAGAGGCAAACATACAAATTTTCAAAAAAGAGAATATATCCAAATGTTTATTATACTTACTCGTCGTCTGACAAGTGGCTAAGTTAATAAAATGAGGCACAAACATACTAAATCACTGGAAATGTCCACATATTCATAAGTAAATACTTATACGCTTTTATACTGGCACATATTAATTTTATCCCACATCCACTGACTTTCCCTGTGTCACTGATTGTTAACTTGACGTCTTATCAGCAGCAACATCAATAAAAGAATTTATAAAGGATGTAGACCTGCCGAGAGTAGCTGGAATAACTCATTTTGATTTCTTAAAGAATGCTCTTGCTGACGATGTGCAATTGCTTGGAAAAGTTGTGATCTCACGACAGAATACAAAAAATTTTTTCGCCAAATTATACTCAAGCAAAAAGTAGCAAGTAATGTAACGTAACGTAACAAGTAAATTAACTTTAATAAGTACGCTCAGATATTTAAGCTTTGGCAGATTTTTTAGGCTATTGTACTTATCAGCGATTTAATATAATTTTACTTATAAATTTGTATATAAATATAAAAGCTATATTTCAGCAATTTAAGCCCCATGTAATAGGAATTGGTTAGATTCAAAAAGTCTTTATTTTATTATATCTTATATGCTATATAGTTAAGTAAACTTATAATATTTACAACGACTTTACAAAATATAATGAAAGTTCGTTTGGCTATATTAAGATATTTTGTAGGAAAAGGTTTATGCAAAATTTAACTAATGAAGTTATTTAGTTTGCAGAAAGCGAGTTGGGCTTAATGAAGGTTGAATTGGCGCATTCATAGTGTAATACAACGACGTCTGTTGCAGAAGGCGCTACTTCTTGCCACATACATAAACCTAACTCACATTACATGCTTAATAATTTCATTTCGCGATACTAATTTGTTATTGACAATTTTTATGTTAAGCTACTTTATGTATCATCTCAATAAAAACTAATCCATGGGTCAAACCACGTCAAGTGGTCCAGGGAAATTTCACAAAATCGCCGATGATTAGCAGTTGATTAGGACGTATACCCCGTGTTATAAATATTTCGTTGAAATTTTCTTTTTTGTTCAAGTTATTGAAGGTTGAAATTTAGAGCGCGATAAAATTGTAAATTTTTTTCTCAAATAAATATAAAATTTATAATAATATATATTCGTGATATATTATAGATATTTTTTCATGGTCCTTTTGTTTAAATAATAATATTTTACATAAAATTTTGTTAAACAATTGAAATTTTTTATGTGTTCTTCACGCTAAAAGAAATAGTATGTGATACAACGCGGAAAATATTCAACTTTAATAATCTGCAATTTTTGTTCATTCATACCATTCCAAAGATATTGAATTTTCGGTCCGCCGTTCCGCTCTTAAAACGTACGGAAATGATATAAGGAAATTTTTAATAGATTATTTATATCATAATCGAATTTCTAACAATTCACACGAAATTCGTGATACGAACTATTCGTTCGCGTGAAAATAAAAACACATTTAGGGTTTTCATAAGGTCTCATAAAGTTATAAGTTATAACGATTCGAAAACATAGCATTGAGAATTGCAAATGTGTAAACTCATTTTTGTATGAAATCCACCAACAATTTTTTTTAACAAGTGTAAAAATTTATAATTTTACGATTTTACGATGCTTTACGATGGGTTGTGAGAAAATAGAATTCTTCTGTAATGCGATCTTTCAAGTTTATTAAGCGCCCTAACGCATATGCAAAGCCATTAAGGTGTTTTATGTTTAATCCCACTAATTTACTTCTTTGTTATTGTCCCTACCTCTTAGTGTAAGATTGTAAACTTAAGCGTGAACAACTAGAAACTAATACCCGGTTAAAACCTGTAGAACTAGGTAGAGACTAGCCTTACTGAGAGTGAAGAGTTTACTGGATATTTTGCGATCCACCTAGAACCAAAAAAATCTTGTGATAGCGCAAGAACTAGCCCATCACTGAGCGGCTCCTCAGAAGCCCAGTTATCCATTAATCGAAAGTGGGAATATCCGGTATGTTTTCTTCTATAAAAAGCGAGATGAGATGTCCTTTCTCATCAGCTTTGCAATAACCTGTGACTAGCTGTGGCCTGATCTACTTTTGTATTTAAATAAATATAATTGTGAAATACTTTTAATGAGGTTGGATTTGATTTGATGAATTTGATGGAAATATGCCTTAACACTTTTCTCATTTACTTACATATAATTAATAATATTTCTATTTGGCTTCTTCAGTTCCTCCAATAATTTTAATACAAAATCAATTTGTTGGTGCTGCCACCAGTCAAATGTTGCACTCGAAAGCCAGTAGGAGGCGTATCCGAAGTCTATCAATTATTCGACGAAAAATGGCATAATCATTTTGACGTGTAAGAAAATAGGAATTTTTACTTTCCTAAGTTACATAAATGAGTAAAAACAATAATAACAACTTTATGTGCTTCTTAAAGTTCAAGGAACTAGTTTAATTCCATGCGATTTTCAACTAACTTAAGGTGGTATTTTAGTCTAGAGGTTTGAATTTTGAAAATTTGTTGGCAACTGATAAAAACGTGTACACCTGTCGAGTACACTTAAGCGGTTTTAATTTTGAAAGTAACATTCATTTTAAAAAATAAAAATAATTGAGGAGATGTACAAAAAAAAATTAATTAAGCTAATCTTCCTATTTAAATTTAATTAAAGAAATGAAGGTTTTTCGAGAACATGATAAACTCTATTTAACAAAGTGCTCTTTAAAATATCGTCTGATTGCGAAAACGTTTTATCTCCTATAAAATCAAAAATAAAGTCATTCAGTACAGTTTGAGAGCATTTAGCAACTAATATGTGATTTTATAACATAAAATTAGATTGTAACGAATATACATATAATGGCCAAGCATGAAAACAAAAAGTACAACGGACGTTTAATTAACTCTTCGTCAGCCATTTCTGACCGCAATCAGGCATTTGAAAAACAACCGACATACACAAATACATGTAGTATTTTCCAGCAGACAGTTATTGCTATAAAAGCAAGTAAATAATCGGACAAACATTTAGTGAAGGTCCATGATGAAGGGAGGAGAGTCACCAAAAAGTGACAAATAAATAAAATAAATGAGAAACTATAAAATAATTGCATGGAGAGCAAACAGAAGGGAAGGAGAAAGCAAGATGGAGACAATATATTGTATGTGTGAGCGATGCAATTGTTTCAAATAATTTGTAAAAATCGTAAAATCATCAGGTCCGAACTACTGGACTTGCAACCGAGTTGTTTTCAGAACCAAAGTCAGAAAATATATTCGCATACGTATACCACTACATATACGATATATGCAAAAGAGATGGTAAATGCAAGAAACGAAAAAAACCGATAGTGATTGAATAAAAAATATTTTTGAGAATCCCGTTACGTTCTCGTGTTCTAAGGTCAACCCATATTAGAAAAAATATAATTAATATTTTGATAAAGATTTAAAATTTAATTAATATTTTGATAAAAATATTTTAAGTAGTTCCGTACAACATTGTTAACAATATTATATAATTGAATGTAAATTTAATAACAATTTTTTATTGGTTTTTATACAATCAACTATACGTTTTCTGGAATTTTCAGCGTTGATTAAATTTGTGTCTATAGGGTTATCTCTTCGTGTCATATTCGCATTATTTTTTCAATTTTCTTTTATAAAATGGGCACTAAACTGTCAACCAGTTTTAGAATGTATTATATTATGATTGTATGTAAAATCAAGGTAGGTTCCAAAGTAAATAGGACTTAAAAAAACAAACAGAACAAATGATTTTTGCGGCAAAATCAATTTATTTAAAGTGTTTTAGCTCGTTAGCCGGTATGGCCGCCAATATGCCGGTGCAAGCCTTTTGAATGACCTCAACGTCTGCATAACGCTTTCCTTTTATGGGCAAATGCATTTTTCCGAAAAGGAAGAAGTCGCATGGTACCATATCAGGTGAATACGGGGAGTGATTAAAATGTGATTTTTGATTTCTGAGCTATTTTTGGTCGTCAGTCAATTTGTGTGGAACAAACTTTTCGTAAGCCCAAATGTTCGGTAAAAATGCGATAAATCGATGATTCGGAGATGTTCAATTCCATTTCCTTAAATTTCAGTGATGCTTTCCGCTGATTTTTGATGAGTTTACGCATATTTTCGACGGAATTTCCGGTGATCACAGATTTTGATTGACCCACATGTTGATCGTCATTTATGTCTTCACGACCACGTTTTCAAACGTTGAAACCACTCGTGCCCTCTGCTACGGTATAGCCATAAACTTGTTTCGTCAATTGAAACGTTTCGGTAAAAGTTTTACCAATTCTAAAACAAAATTTAATGTTGGCTCTATGTTCGATGCTCATTTTCGCACCGATAACATAAACATACTGACACTTAAAACGGAACAACTTCATTTCCAATCCATGAAATCGCACTAGTCGACATAGAGATGGTGCATTTTATATTTTCTATTTAATTACTATTAAAATATTTCAATGATGCAATATGAAAGGATACATTAACAACTATCAAGAATTTATTTTACTAATTAAAAAAAAAAACCAGATGTTATCAGTATTCAGGAAACACACTTTCCATACAGTACTAATAATGTTATCATCCCAAAACCATATATTGGTTATTTTAAAAATCTAAATGTTAATTCAACAAATAAACAAGTAATTGGTTTCTTAGTAAAGCGCCAAATTCCACACAAACACATACCGCAAAACTCAAACATTTTATGTGACGCCCTTCAACTAGACTTACATACAAAAATAACAATAATAAACACATACATTCCTTCTTGTCAAAGCTTTTCAGTAAATGATCTATTGAATTCTTTAATTCAGTTTAAAACACCTTTAATCCTCAATGGCGACTTCAACGCATGGAGTACACTATGGGGATCTTCCTCAACCAACTCTCGTGATAAAAAAATAGAAAACCTTTTAGAGAAAGCCAACCTCACTCTTCTTAACGATGGTTCGGCAACCCACTTTTCAACACATATGACGTTTAAAAATGTTGATCTAACCGTGGTGTCACCGTTAATTTGCCATAGATGCCATTGGGCAATCGATAAATTTATCCACGGCAGTGATCACTATCCAATCCTCGTTATCATTACTAGACAATATAAATACGAAAAAATCACACTTACACTGAAATATAGATGCTGCTAACTGGGTTAAATTTAAAAACGAACTATCTAATAATTTGATTAATTTCAATATTTCCACCAAGGCGTTGCCTTTCAATATTTCCACCAAAGCAATCCATGAAGCAGCAAATACATCAATACACAAACAAAATGCAATCCCCATAAATGAAACGTAGCTTGGTGGAGTAGCTCACTCAATAAACTACGGGAGGACAAACAAACTTTTTGGTTAAACCTCAAACGCAACATGACACTTAACAACCTTATCGCTTATAAAAAAGCAAATGCATTGTTTAAGAGAGAAATAAAAGTTGCAAAACGAACAGCCCTCACAAAATTCATGTCCCAGATATCTTCAATATCTTCTCCAAAAAAAATCTGGGCTGACATAAAAAGCCTAACCGGCAAGTCCACCAAACACTCCTCACATCATCTAAAGGTATATCTGAAGCATTTGGCGAGAAATGGTCTAATTACTCAAACGATCAAAATTTCTCCTCGGAATACATTTCAACAAAACTAACATATTATCACTAAACTACCTTCCAGAGAATATTACACCTTCGACCAAACATCTTGAAGTCGATATTAGTTACTCAGAATTTGAAGTCGCACTAAGTCAGACAAAAGGTAAAACACCAGGTTTCGACCGAATCTCCTATCCAATGATAAAAAATATGACGACTGATACCAAACACAAGCTCATTGAACTTTTTACTGATATACTGCAGCACAGTAAAAACCCACATACGTGGACCACAGCAGTGATCATACCCATTCCTAAACCACAAAACCCACCCACGACATAAACAGCTTTCGACCTATATCCCTTTTACCATGCATGAGCAAACTTTATGAAAAGATTCTAGCGCGACGGATTATGTGGTTTGTAACTGTGGCGTCAAGCGACAAAATATATATTTAGACCTAAAACTAAAATTAAGAAAAATTAATTATAAAAAATTATAAATATTGAATTATATTAGTATTGTATACTTAACTTAATCTATTACTATAATTACTATACAAATGAATTACTCACCTCTTTTTGTACATACCTGTATACTTCCAGTCAAACTGTTCTATCCCGTTAGTTTTAAGACTTAGGCTAAGTAACTAGATGAACTGAAATAAAGAAAGAATTGTAATTGAACCGCTGAATCGACCGGACGCGTTGTCATTTATTACCGCATTTAATTTTCGACAGGCAATTAGGCTTTATTTTATTCGCGCATTCCCAGTTTATATTTTCGCATCTCAAAAACGCTTGAGATTTTTCATGGCGCCCGAGCAGGGACTAAGTGCGTGGATTTAGTAAATTTTTTCTAAAAGTGCCAACTAATCGTGTTAGTACTAACTTTCGTTATCGTAACTAATTGCCTGTCAATTCTTCTCGGTGTTCGGTCTTCGCAAGTGAAGTGCGAAAAAACAAATTGAACAAATTAGACCTAAAAAAGAAAACACAAAGCAAAAAATTTTAAATACAAAATACATACATATGTATGTACATATATATATGTATATACATAATTTATACATAGTGAACGTGTTGTGCAGTGCAGTGATAGTGATACCTAACTACATGAAAAATAAAAATAAAACATAAAATATAAACACGAAACTAAAGCGAGACTAAAAAAATATATACTTACGTTAAAGTGAGGGTGTTACTTTAAAAGTGGAGTGATCCCTACATACGTGAATACCTTAAAAAATAAAGTGGCTAAATATAAAAGCGAAAACATATGTGAAACAGAAAATTTAAACATAACATAGAAACCAAATATAAATATACATACATAAACGTGAAGTGGAGTGCTAAATAAATACTTACCCATATACCCACTATAAAATCAAACAAGAAGGGAAGTATTGTGAAGTATATACATAAATATAATTCGCATACGAAATTAACTAAAGAAAATAAAAAGTGGGACGTACAAGCCAAGGTGAATTAGTTTTGCGGTACAGTGGTGGGTGCAAATAAAAGAACAAAAGACGAAGTGATACTTTAGTATATAACTAAAAACAAAATTTTTAACAATTAAAAAAAAAAGCCGGTGAAAAAAAAACACTGTTTGAAGTGCCGTAGGAAGAAAGTAACAGTTGGAAAAAGCCGTTCGAGTACGGTTCAAATCTGTTGAAAGTGCCGCTATAAAAATAACCGGTAAAAGCAAAAGTGCCGATATTGCTAATCCGTTGCTTCTACAAACACTTCGCTGACATCAACCCGCTGCTGCCACAACGTCGCTGCTACCACCAAATCGCTGCTGCCATCATTCGCTGATACCATCCTTCGCTGCTGCCATCGTCGCTGCTGCCATCAAGCCGCTGCTACCAACGTCATCGCTGCTGCCATCGTCGCTGCTGCCATCAAGCCGCTGCTACCAACGTCGCCACTGCTGCCGTCGTCGCTGCTGCCATCAAACCGTTGTTGCCATCAATGCCGCTGCCGTCGTGGGAATGAGCTGCCACTGCATTCTCTGCAAAAGGGACGTAAGCGCCGGCAAACAGCCGACGCACCAGGTAACGAGTGCGATTTACTGAAAGCAGTGCAAAAAAAAAGCAAACTACAACAAAACAAGTGCACTTTCAGGTTTTGGCTCTCCCTTTTCACTTTATATTAATTTGATTTATTGTATTGTATTGTATTTAGTGTACATACATACACATACATATGTATATATTAATACATACTTCTACATATACGTATGTCGAAATCAAAGTGAATAAGGGATTTTGGGATTTTGCGGTAGCCCTTTATTTGGAAATAAAGGTGTAAAAATTATTAATTGCAAAATTAAATTATCTCGTTTTTCGCAATTTTTTTCGATCCGCGAGAAATAAAAAAACTATAACTAATGGTTTGTGCAACCAATAAATTAAATAATTAAAAGCTGCGATTCACCACCCTCGGGGGGACCCTCCAGAGAATTATAAAAAAAATTAATCCAACCAAAAAATGTTTTGAATAAAACAGTAATTAAAGGCTCGGTCAGCCATATAATAAAAATATATTGAAACCGCGATTCACCACCGCAAGGGGGACCCTCCGGTTTATAATTATCGGCCATTTTTTCGCAATTTTTGTCGATTTTCGTTCGGACATTTTCCGATTAAATTACTTTTTTGTGCTATTGCTCATTTTGCGCATTTATCGGTTTGGCTTTCGTATACTTGGGAATCGATATTATTTTTTTCTCGTTTTCGTAATCGATTCCAAACATATTTGTTGCCAACTTTTATTGCTATTGGTTTGGCTTCCGTGTGGGAATCGACATACATATATTTTTTCGTTTTCGCCATATCGATTCCTGGTATATCTGTTGCCAACCGTTATAGTCTTTTTTCGGAAATTTAATTTAAACAAGCAAAATGAGCAAGCCAAAGCCAACTCTCGCAAACCTGTCTCCAAGTAAGGAGTTGACGGACTTAAAATCGTTAAGACGACAAAGAACGGTTGCGAAAAGTAGTATTTTGCGCATTAAAACGGACCTTCTCGAAAAGACTATGTCTTTAGATCCAATAGAATTGGAATGTCGTTTAGATATATTAAATTCACATAGTGAAAAATTAATGAAATGCCAATCAAAGATTGAAGAAATTGATGAGGACGACATGGCCCGAGGGGAGTTAGAGGACATAATCGTTGAAACGAAGTCCATAATAAAGTCATTTTTAGCGAAAAATAGAACTTCACTTGCCGAAACATCTTTTGTAGCTTCTCACAGCTCAAGGCTCCCTAAAATATAGATATTCAGAGTTTAAAAATTTTATGAGTTTGTTTGAGAGCTTGGTTCATAATGATCCAAATATCCCAGATATAGAAAAATTTAACCATTTGGTAAATTGTCTATCTGGAGAGGCTCTGGGAACAGTTAAAGCGTTTCAGATGTCGGATGAAAATTATCCGAAAGCGTTGGCAAGTCTCAAAAAAGTTTATGATAATAAATGTTTGATATTTTTCAATACAATATCTAAACTTTTTGAGCTGCCAACAATCCCAAAGCCTTCTGCGCTTTCCCTGCGTTCAATGATTGACGAAGTGTCAGCGGTATATGATTCATTGCTATCACTGGGTGATGAAAAACAAATAACGAACGCAATAATTATACACATAGTAATGACAAAGGTTGATTCTGCCACCCGATCCAAATGGGAAGAAGCGCTGGACTATGACAAACTGCCACTGTGGAAGGACTGTGAAGCCACCCTAAATAGGAGATACCAGCATCTATCAGCGGAAGGATCATCATACTCAAGGACGAAGCCCATACCAACAGGCAGTATGAGTCATGGAAAGCAACAACAGACGGATAGGACCAAATCGGCGTTAGTTGCTGCAAACACAAGGCATCCTTGTTGTCAACAGTGCAAATCTAAGAACCATCATTTGACTGCCTGCCCCACTTTCAAGGCGCTTCCGGTGCAGCAGAGGTTCGAGTTTGCCAAATCGATACCCTTATGCATAAATTGCTTGCGTAAGGGGCATACCGTTTCCAAATGCAGAGCCGATCGATGTCGTGTGTGCAATCGATCGCATCACACATTATTGCATCAGTATCCGGTTTCCTTCCCTGCTGCACCTCATCCGCAACCATCAACCACACATGCCATGCATACAGCCAGTATGCCGGATCGGGTCATGTTGGCAACAGCAGTAATTCTAGTGAGGACCAGCTACGGAGACTACCTTCCTGCGAGAGCCTTGCTGGACTCAGGCTCCCAGGTCAATTTTATGACGGAGGACTTGGCACAAAAGTTGCGGATTCGACGTCAGCACAAAACATTAAGCGTAATTGGAATTGGCAATTCCAATACAAAAGTGGGGTCAAAACTGAAAGCGTTTGTCAAGTCGCGGTTAAATAATTTTGAATTTTCGGCGGAATTCTGGGTAATGCGATGCATTTCGGCAAATCATCCAGACCATAACATTAATGTTAGTGGCTGGAAAATTCCGCACAATATTGAATTGGCGGACCCAGAATTCCACAAATCTAAAAAAGTGGATATCCTATTGGGTGCTGAAACATTTTTCGACCTTTTAGCTGTTGGCCAAATTAAAAATGGTCCTAACCAACCAACTCTTCAGAAAACCCTTTTAGGATGGATTGTGTCTGGCAAATACGCCAGTAGTATAAGTTCTCCTCCCAGATTACATAGCACATTATGCCAAGCTGAAGAAGACTTAACGTCAATCGATTCAGTAGTCCAAAAATTTTGGGCTCTAGAAGAATTACCTTCAGAATCCCGAGTGAGCCACACTACTTCATTCCGCATCAATGCGTTTTAAGGCCCGAGAGCACAACAACCAAATTACGTGTTGTATTTGATGCCTCGAGTCGATCTTCAATTCACATAGCGTTGAATGAACTTTTGATGGTAGGTCCAACCATCCAAGAAGAATTATATTCAACTCTTCTTCGTTTTCGCTTACATAAGTATGCACTAACAGCGGACATTACTAAAATGTACCGTCAAATAATTATGCATGAAAAAGACAGAAATTGTCAACTTATTGTGTGGAGAGAGCATCCTTCTGAGCAAATTCAAATTTTTCGTCTTAACACCGTAACATACGGCACTGCGCCTGCTCCATTTCTCGCAACACGGTGTTTGCAAATGCTCAGTGATGCCAATACAATGAAATACCCACTCGGTTCAATGGCCATCAAAAGAGACTTTTATGTTGATGATTTATTAACAGGGTCCGAAAATTTTGAGTCTCTAGATCTTTTGAGAAGTGAGGTAATTAAAATATTAAACTCGGCAGGATTCACCTTAGCGAAGTGGTTTTCGAACCACCCTAAATTTTTCGACAGTGATTGCACTGAAAAGTCATTAAGCTTCAATGACAAAAGTTCCACTAAAACGTTAGGAATCCATTGGTTGCCGAAAGAGGATTTGTTTCGATTTGTTTTAGATGACAATTTTAATGATCTGCGAGCCACTAAACGAAACATATTGTCAGTTTCTGCTCGCCTTTTTGATCCTCTTGGATTACTATCTCCACTAGTTACCAAAGCAAAAATCTTATTGCAAGAGCTTTGGATCCAAAAACTAGATTGGGATGAGTCGATTCCATTGCGCCTTGACACTAGCTGGCAGAACTTTAAAGCCAACCTAATGTAGCTCTCATCGATAAGCATTCCTCGTTACGTAAACGTTGAGTCGAGTGCCATCTGCCAAATACATGGCTTCTCCGACGCCTCAATAAGGGCGTACGGATGCTGCATATACATACGAAGCCAATCTGCTAGTGGTATTAAATGCATGCTGCTTACTGCAAAGTCTAGAGTGGCTCCGCTTAAGACCAAATCTCTTCCGCGTCTCGAGCTCTCGGCAGCACATCTTCTTTCGAAATTATGGTCAAGAGTAGCGCCTATGTTGAGTCGACATTTCGAAAATATTACATTTTGGACAGACTCTGAAATCGTTTTACATTGGATTAAAACACATCCATCTTCACTACAAACCTTCGTCGCAAACAGAGTGTCCGAAATCCAAGAGTTGACTGACAAAGTACATTGGCGACATGTGCCAACGAAACAAAATCCTGCGGATCAAGTGTCTCGGGGTTGTAACGTGGACGAATTGAATAATTCAATATGGTTTGGCGGTCCACAGTTCCTCCTAGAAGACCCTGCATTATGGCCAATTAATAACCACTTCCAGCTCTCACCAGAAGACGAAGCATTAGAGAAGAAGAAAACCACATTTACATTAGTTTCGACTGCTGAGAAAAATTCAATATTGGACCTCGTTGAAAAATTCTCTTCTCATAAAAAATTGCTTCGTGTGGTCGCATATATATTACGATGGATCAGGCGACCACCAAATTCCTCCAGGGGCCAAGATCTGACTTCAGAAGAGCTAAACTTGAGCTTTCTAAAAATTGCACAGGTGGTCCAACATTCAGAGTTTTTGGATGTTATTAAAAAATTGCATAAAGGCACCACCCTACCCGCAAACTTGCAAAAACTCAACCCGTTTTTGCATGAGTACTCGGATAAGTCGCTGTCGTTCAAATTAATCCGAGTAGGAGGTCGCTTATTAAATGCACCTCTCCCATACGATGCCAAATTTCCTCTTTTATTAAATAAAAGTTCACACTTCGTTATAACGTATTTACGGTTCCTGCATATTCGAAATCACCACGCTGGGGCTAAAGCGTTGGTTGCACTTCTTCGAGAACGCATATGGCTAATTAATGCCCGAGAAGCTTGCAGTAAAACCGTAAGAAACTGTATACATTGTTTCCATTACAAGCCGAAGTTGCAAAACCAAATAATGGGAAATTTGCCAGTCGAAAGACTTCGAGCATTACGGCCCTTTCTTATATGTGGCATAGATTTTTGTGGTTCGATATACACAACTCTAAAAATACGCGGTCGACCACCCGTAAAAACATATATTGCAGTTTTCGTTTGCTTCACTTCAAAAGCAGTACATTTAGAATTAGTTTCGGACCTATCTTCTAATTCATTTATTCTTGCCCTAAAAAGGTTCATTGGACGCCGAGGGATGCCGACGAAGATATTCAGCGACAACGCCACCAACTTCGTCGGCGCCGACCGCAAGCTGCGCGAGCTGAAAGAGGCATTTCTTGCCCAGTCAGCAGACCTGAAGAGATTCGCAGCGGACGAAGGGTGCAGCTTCATCTTTATACCACCGCGGGCTCCGCACTTCGGCGGATTATGGGACGCCGCGGTGAAGTCCGCCAAGCACCACATCGTTCGCGTAACCGGCAACGCGCTACTCACAGCAGAGGAGTTAGCAACAGTGTTGGCCGAAGTGGAGGCCATCCTCGACTCTCGCCCCCTAGTACCTCTGAGCCAAGATCTCAACGACGGCGAGGCGTTAACACCAGCGCATCTTCTAATAGGATGCTCCCTGCGGGCATTACCCCCAGAGAAGGTGCCAGTGGACCCAATTCGTTGTTGCGAGAGATGGCAACTTGTTTGCTGTCTCAAGCAACAGTTCTGGCGACAGTGGTCCAAAGTATACCTGACGCGCCTTCAGGAGCGCAACAAGTGGCTGCACCCCAAACGCAATATGCAGCTCAACGACCTCGTTCTCGTCCACGAGGACAACGTCCCGCCGCAGCAGTGGGTACTAAAATTAAGAAAAATTAATTATAAAAAATTATAAATATTGAATTATATTAGTATTGTATACTTACCCTAATAATGTTATATATACTTAACTTAATCTATTACTATAATTACTATACAAATGAATTACTCACCTATTTTTGTACATACCTGTATACTTCCAGTCAAACTGTTCTATCCCGTTAGTTTTAAGACTTAGGCTAAGTAACTAGATGAACTGAAATAAAGAAAGAATTGTTATTGAACCGCTGAATCGACCGGACGCGTTATCATTTATCACAGCATTTAATTTTCGACAGGCAATTAGGCTTTATTTTATTCGCGCATTCCCAGTTTATATTTTCGCATCTCAAAAACGCTTGAGATTTTTCAGTAACCAAAAACAAGCTTACCTCCCACAATCAATCTGCATTTAAGCGGAAAAACGGAATGGTGGACGCTCTTTTGCAAATACATCATTTCGTATCGTAGTCCAGTCATTTAAGCTTAAATTAGGTAAGAATCTCGGAATTCGATATACCCATTTATATGTCTGTAAATACTTGTATAGTATTCCGAAGGTGAACTTACTATAATGACTGGACTGTCGGATGCTCTTTCGTCACGAAACCATGTCACTATTCTGGGGACTGATTTCGAAAAAGCTTTCGATCGCGTTGGAGTACATGCAATTCTTCACCAACTAAAATTCTGGAATATTGGACCTATGGTCCTTACCCCGATAAAGGCTTTTATGGCCCACCGTTCGTTCAGAGTACGAGTTACCAAAACTCCGTCAAAACCATTCCCACTTTTTAACGGCATCCCACATGGTTCCCCTCTATCAATGATCCTATTCATTATCGCATTCGACAAACTTAACTCAATTGTACTGCATCATAAAAGCTTGTCCATGCAGACGATGCAATAATTTATACCAAAATAAAAGATACTAACAAAATAAAGAACTCCTTTTCTAACGTACTTCCGGACATACAAACCTGGGGAAGCTCGTCGGGTGCCTTGTTATCTATTAATAAATACAAGGTATTACATATCTGCCGTAAGCACCATTGTACGGTTAATAATACACTAACTAATAACATTAGCATAGAATTCGTAGATAATTTAAAAATTCTTGGAGTAATATTTGAGAATAAGTTTAACTTTAATTAACATTGTATTACCTTAAGGACTAGCTTAGAATCTCGGTTACATATCATTAAATTTCAAAGTTCAAAATTCTCAGAAATACATGTAAATACTCTTATTAATACAACCAGAGCTCTGATTCTCTCCAAGTTGGAATACGGTCTCCCCAATTACGGATGGAGTGCCAATGCTAACATAAAAAAAAATCAAGCTCCAATATCACCCTGTTATCCGCCATAGCTTAAACGCTTTCCCCACTTCACCGACAAGATGTATTCTAGCAGAAGCGGGAATACCTTCAATAGAGGATAGATTGTTTGAACCAACTGCAAAATAATTCCAAAACTCAACAGCACACCGAACCTACAATTAAAAAAATTTTTTGCAAATGCAATCAAATCAAAGCGCACTTATAAAGTGCTATCCACCATTCGTCGCTGTGCATCCCTGCGTAAACAACTTCAGCTATATCGCAACAGCATTCGCCATCCTCGACATTAATAACACTACAATTTCAGGAGGCCTCCTTCCTGTTTATTATTCCATATTCACCACCGAGGCTTTAGCCATACTAAAGGCATGCTCGTTTGCACAGAATAACACAGGAAAATACGTAATATTTTCTGACAGTCCATCAACAATTTCTGCCGTAAAAAGTCTAAACTGTCAGAACAACTTAATTGTTCAAATTCGGAGTATAATTGTTGCAAAAAAAATTGTTCTCTTCTGGGTGCCAAGTCATCAAGCAATTATGGGAAACGAACTTGCAGATAAAACAGCCAATTTAATAGCCCAGTCTCCCTCTATCTATTTCACACCATCGTCTGAAAAAGACTTCCAACACTATATATCCCAATATATACAACAAAAAAAGCAGCTAATTGGAAAAATTTCTATCACCGATATACCAAATTTAATGTTAATGCCCTAGGCGCCATATACTCTACAAACATGTCAAAATCAAAATGGTCAATTTATATACGCCTACTATATGTACGAATTGGTCACACGAAGCTTACACACGAACATTTGGTCACCAAAAAAACACCGAAAAGAAGCGAACGAAATCAACCCTGCAGATTGTTTAAATCATATTAACTCAAAAAATATTAATCAATTTCACTTATTCATAGAACAACTTAGATTAATCAACTAATTGTAATAATATTAAACTTACTTGTAAGATAAGCGTCAAAGGCCGCCGCAGCTAATATGCCATACTAAGTTAGATATAATATTTTATAATGTGTCTAATAAATAATAATTATAATAATAAAACTACCCAACGACTTATTTACCACATTTTAGAACTCTCACTTTGACGGAGGCCACTAGAACTAATTTTACGGTTTTCTTGCCTAAGAAATGTTAGATTTACAAGAATTAAATAAGAATATTTTCATAAATGGACTAGTTCTGACATATCTACCTACTATATGTTTTTGTTAAATTATATAACTGCGTACGTATCTCAAGAGCAGTCAAACATACTTTGTGCTCGTTTTTAAGTTGTGCGCACATATTTTGTAGCACATGACTATGGTTATGGGTTCCTCGTAATCTTTCAATGGTTTGGCCCCAAACTTGTCTTGTCTGAAACCTCGGAGAAGACCTTCCCGATCCTGATGGAGCTTTTGGTGTTGCTCAACGTCAGTTTACACAGCCGTATTAGTTTTTGCGGGGATACCAAATTCAGACATTGCGGCATAAAGGCAGCTTCTTTTCGTGTTGTCGAAAGCAGCTTTGAAATCGACGAAGAGGTGGTGTGTGTCGATTCTCCTTTCACAGATCTTTCAACTCCCACTCATAAATATGCACTCACACGAGATAGAGTAAAAATCAATACAGAATTAAATATGCAAACGATATATATGTGCGCCTTGGTTTCCGGTCATTGTATTTCGTTTACGAAAAAAATGTTGTGTGCCAACCCAGTTCGCATTATTTCCGTTATTTTTCTAAAAAATTTTTTTTTGCATACAGAAACAAATTAAATAAAATATGCCGATTGTGGAAGTTAAAACTTAATCTTTTTGTACATTTTCTATGGTTACAAATTCAGTAACTTATTAAAAAAAATAAAATGCAATAGTTATATAAATTCTGAAATTGATTAATTAAATCAACACACAAAAATTTAGTAAAAAGTAAATAATGAATTAAATAAAATTTTGATTAGTTCCATACAACATCATCTCTCTATTGTTTTGTCCTTCCATTGTTCGTAATGCGGAAAGCTCCAAAGATCTTGCGAAGAACAGTTCTCTCGATTGCTTTACATTTTTTTACATCTCGGTTCCTCATCGTTCCTGGGTTTTCGTCATACACTAGGACGGATATAATAGGATTCGTTTAGAATATAATTTTTGTTCATCGACTATCGTCACGTATCATTTTTTCCAGTATTAAATTGAAACAGACGCACGAGACCTGGTCTGGTATCGAACGGCTCGAAGAGGTCTTTCCGGATTTAGACAAAATTTATGAAGGTTCGGCGTCGAGAATCTGCAATCAAAACAGACAACCGCACTATTTTCTTACTCTCTGACAGCGTTCATCAGCAACTCGTTATAAGGAAATTGTGGTACGGCATCTAAAGCTACGTTACAATCGACAACAAAACGTGTGGGATAGGAAAGATACCGAGAGCTGAAGAGTGAAGCGAAACGAATTTGCAGACAAAAAAAGTTAGAGGCCGAAAGGCGTGAGTTTTAAGAGCTTGACAAGTTAGCCGACAAAGGCAATCCTGGAAAATTCTACGAAAAGATGGGACGACCAACAGAAGGTGTCAAGACCGCAGCATACTCCCGTAGAACCCCAGAGGTGTTATAGTGTCTGATGCCCAAAACATATTAAAATTATGTAGGGAACACCAGGAGATGGTGAACCCTACGCCGCAATCGATGACGTTGGACCGGACCTTCCATTGTCCGACCACGAAGAAGTTCGAAAAGCAATTATCCGCCTGAGGAACAACAAAGCGGCGGGGACCAATGGATTGCCGGCCGAGCTATTCAAACACGGTGGCACTGATAAGGGGCATGTATGAGCTTTTTTTTAAAATATGATCGGACGAAAGCATGACCGACGATTAGAATTTAAATGTGCTCTGTCCAATCCACAACATAATGGAGACCCCACAATCTATGCCAACTACCGTGGGATAAGCCGCCTCCACATCGCATATAAGGTTCTATCGAGCGTATTGTGTGAAAGATCAAAGCTCACAGTCCACAAACTGATTGGAACTTATAAGCGTTTCCTTAGGATTGGAAAATGAGTCATTGGCCTCAACAACCGTTCTGTTAGTTCTGCTTTCTCAATATTGGATAAGGATGTGAAGCAAATGAGTCTGGTAGTAAACAAGGCAAGATCAAACAAAAAGTCGTTGCACTCGCGACTTGGCTCCCACGTCACTGTTGAGAATCATAACTGCAATGTCGTAGATAACTTCGTCTATCTTGGAACCAGTGTAAACACTAACAATAATGTCAGCCTCGAAATCCAACGCAGACTAACTCTTGCCGACAAGTGCTACTACTACGACTGGGTAGGTAATTGTGAAGTAATGTCCTTTCGACGAACAAAGATCCAACTCTACAAGTCACTCATCATTCCGCTATATGTTGCGGAGAGAGACGAAGATAACATCTGGCGACGTTAACGGTTTTCGAGAGAAAGATTCTGCGGTAAATTGATTATGCTTTTCGATTGACAACGGGGAATACCGCAGTCGATGGAACGATTAGCTGTGGTGGAAAGACCAGGTGGAGAAGGACCTGGTTACACTCGCAATCTCCAATATACGCCAGTAAAAAAAGTATAAAGTAAATTATACCCCAGAGCTCTCGCGACCGAGTGAACCTCTACTCACAGCAAATAATGTGTATGTGTGTCGATGAATTACCTGTTATTTTCTGAGTAAAGTCCCTAAGAAAGGGTATATGTACGTTGATTGATAAATTTTTTGTTTTAGCCATATTTAGTCGGTGGTAAGTAATGGAAACGAACCCGAAATTAAACAATGTCAATTTTTCTCGGTATTTATATGTAAGGTAGGTTAAAATTGTATATTGTTAAAAAAATTATAAAATTAAAACTGTCAATCCTCTAACTAAAAAATTAATTTAAACTATGTTTGTAAGTTAAAACAAAGACTTTAGTATAGTTTCTCAAATACGGGCCGTTATTCAACTTAAAGTACACAGAAATGATTTGGTATGTTGAAATGATGAGCAATAATTTATAAATTATTGCTATTAATTAATAAAATTTTAATAAATTATATAAACTTAAGCAAATGGTTTTTTTTTAAGATTTACCCAAATTATATGTGGTTGGTGTGTTTGAAGAAAATTATCTAAGCATAGACAAAACAAGAAAAAACGTTAACTTCGGCTGCACCGAAGCTAATATACCCTTCACAGGTGCATTTCTTTTAGTACCTATGTGCCCAGTTTGTATGGAAGCTATATGCTATAGTAATCCGATCTGAACAATTTTTTCGGAGATAATGCTATTATCTTAAGAAGTATTCAATGTCAAATTTCATAAAAATATCACGCCAAATGCGAAAGTTTTCGGTACAAGAACTTGATTCCGATCGTTCGGTTTGTATGGCAGCTATATGCTTCAGTGAGCCGATCTGAACAATTTCTTTCGATATTACGTTATTTCTAAGAACAATAACTCATACCGAATTTCGTGAAGATATATAGTCAAACGAGGAAGTTTTTCATGCAAGCATTTGATTCCGATAATTCAGTTTGTATGGTAGCTATATTCTATAGTTAATCGATCTGAACAATTTCTTCGGAGATTACATTGTTGCCTTAGAAAATAATCTATACCAAATTTCGTGAATATATCTTGGAAACGCAAAAGTATTCCTTACCAGTACTAGATTCCGATCGTTCAGTTTGTATAGCAGCTATATGCTATAGTAAGCCGATCTGAACAATTTCTTCGTATATTACATTATTATCTTAGAAAATAACCTGTGTCAACTTTTGTAAAATACATTGATAATGTGAAAGTTTTCCATACAAGAACAGTTTGTATGGTAGCTAAATGTTATAGTGGTCCGATATCGGCCGTTCCGACAAATCAGCAGCTTTTGGAAGAGAAAGTGACGTTTGCAAAATTTCAAAACGATATCTTATAAACTGAGGGACTAGTTCGTATATATACAGACAGACAAGCAGACGGATAGACAGACAAACGGACATGGCTAACTCGACTCAGCCGAACATAATGATCATTTTGTATACATATGTACTTTATAAAGTCTCCGAGGCTTCCTTCTGGGTTTTACAATCTTCGTGAAAAACTTAATATACCCTGTTCAGGGTATAAACAGTATAAGTAACAGACATATAAACTCATAACACTTAACAGCAACACATTTAACTAACGGAGCCAACAAGAAAATCCAAACCAAAAACAAATAAAGTAAGCAATAATAGTACATGGTACATTCCAAAGTGAACAGGACTTTTTGTCCAGTGAGAATTTTATGACAATTCATAGATTGGAAGTGAAATTATTGCGTTTTAAGTGTCAGTGTGCTTGTGTTATCGGTGCGAAAATGAGTTTCGAACAAAGAGCCAACATTAATTTTTTGTTTTAAAAATTGATAAAATTTACCGAAACCTTTGAATTGATGAAACAAGTTTATAGCGATGATTGTCCATCCCGTAGCAGAGTTCACAAATGGTTTCAACCTTTTCACAATAGTCATGAGGACATAAATGACGATCAACATGTGGGCCAATAAAAATCACCGGAATTTCCATCAGCCGAAATCATCATTAAAAATTATGGAAGTGGAATTGTATATCTCCAAAACATCGATTTATCGCATTTTGACCGAATATTTGGGTTTACGAAAAGTGTGTGCACGGTTTGTTCCGCACAAATTGACTGACAACCAAAAATTGCTCAGAATCCAACAATCGAAGGACGATTATTTGACCAAAAAGCACATTTTAACCACTAACCACTCCCCGTATTCACCTGATATGGTACCGTGCGACTTCTTCCTTTTCGGAAAAATTCATTTGCCCTTGAAAGGAAAGCGTTATGCAGACGTAGAGAACATTCAAAATGCTTGCACCGTTATACTGGCGGCCATACCGTCCAGCGACGGTACTCGTTTGACATGCTTTTGGATCATGCAAAAAGCTGCATTGAAGCAGAAGGAGACTATTTTGAATAAATTAAATTGATTTTGCCGAAAAAAACGGCAAAAACGTTGAAATGGCAAAAATTTATTAACATAAATTATTATTAATATTTTCACTTGCAATTTGGTGACGCCAGACCACAAGCTTACTTTACACCTTACTTGAATCTGTTTTATCCTGCCAGCACAAAATATGTTATTCTACATACATATATTTGTGCCACATTATCATATGTTCTGCCTGTAAAGTAAGTTGGAAGTTTTTATGCGAAAAATTTTGAAGAAAAAGTTCGTGAGAATAAAGTTTGTATACAGTCGTATATTTTTGTTTATATATTATATAACTTGCTGCAACCTTCAAAGTTTAGTTTGGATTATGTCATCAAGCTCCAAGGAATGTATCGGAATAAAAACTTTGCCCGAAAAATGAAAATTTTATGGGTAAATCTGTGGATACATTATATTAATTCGGAGATTATACTTTTGTTTTGAGTTGAATCGCATTAATAATTCTCTTAGCCGCCATATACCTAATGTAAAGATTTAAGAATTTACCGGTGACTTTATACCGCATATGTCGGCAAAACACAATTAACAAAATTGAGTTAGCGTATTTTTCTAATAACGGTGCATCTCTGTACCTAAAATAAATAAAATCGGGTCATGAGTTTGAGATTATTTTTACCTTCAATAAGTAGTCTTCTCTGACTCTGCCATTGAAGCTTGATAATGATTTATGAATAAAAAGCTTGTCCTCAGATCCCACAAAAAAAAAGTAAAACTCTTAATTAAATATAAAAAGGGTATGTGTCTTATTGAAGACTGACTTTGACTATTGGCGACTGAGCAACTGACCTCATTCTGATATACAAGGTCTCCCCGGACCTACCAAAATTTAAATAACCTTATATTAGGTTGTCAAAAAAGTCTTGCTTGGCGCTGAAAACGCGTAGTTCTAGTTTTATTAGTCGCGGTCATGCTATACCTTTTCGGAAAGCTCATTTCACGCGCTAACACATGTTTGATTGATTGTCGTTTCTTTTAAGTCGTTCGTGAGTTATAGCGTCGCAAACATGGAGCAATATAAAGAGAAAATACGGTATATTTTACAGTACTACTACGATAAAGGCAAAAATGCATCTCAAGGCTCCAATAAAATTTGTGCAGTTTATGGTCCCGATACAGTTTCCATTTCCACTGCACAAATATGGTTTCAACGTTTTCGTTCTGGTGTAGAGGTGGTCGAAGATGCGCCACGCTCCGGAAGGCCTGTCGTCGAAAATTGCGATAAAATCGCTGAATTGGTCGAAAGAGACCGACATAGTAGTCATCAAACCGTTATAAACCATTTGAAGAATCTTGGAGTCACTAAGAAGCTCGATGTATGGGTGCCACACTAATTGATTCAATAACAATACCGCAAGACTTTTTTGACAAGTGAAAAAAACATTAATGCGAAATGCAGTGAACGGGTGCAGATGCATCAAAAGGAGGGTTAAAACGCAAAAATATTTGATGGAAAAAACACACATTTTAGCACAGAGAGGCAGGTCTTTTTGACCAGTTTAGCAAATCGGCTTAAGTTAACTTTTACAACGGTGGTTACACTAAGGGGAAATTTACAGCAGAACGGTTTGTTATCTCGAAATTCTAGGCACCAAAGCAAGTAATTAAATACAAAGACCCTTGAAAGAAAAATGGAAGTTTCTGCCAGAAAAGTACTAGTGCCTTTAGGTTTTTGATTTATTTTTGTTGGCTTGTACGATAATGGAATTTTTACTAACCAAAAATCCTTTACTGAATTATTTTTGTATTGATCACAACACTACCGTGTCTCATATGGGGTTTTGATTTAATAATCAGAATATGAAAATACTTTGATATCTCCTCAGCTGTTTGTACCATGTCCTCCCCATGCACAGCAATCGCTTCGATATTGTACTTACTTACTTCAATAATAAAATTGATAAAGAGTTTCAAAATAATATAACGTTGTTATGGACAAATTTGCCAGGTTGTAAATATTGAAATACAAATGTAATATGAAGATAAAAAGCCAAGAAAACTTTGTCAAACTATAAGCAAATCTTCCCCCCATCGTTCTCTGAAAATTTTTTTTATTTAACAATCTTGGCGGCTATTTAAAGTGAAAACTGCTAGTTCCACTTTGTGAGTGGAAAACACCCCTAATGTAAAAAAAAACGCATTTAATAAACGATCGGGGAGGTATATTATGTGACAAAATTGTGTACAAAGTTTGAAATGAATCGGTCGAGCAGTTTTAAAATGAGAGTAATACGGAATTTCAAAAAGTAGTTTTGAGAAAAACGCGTCTGTTCAGAGCGCTCAGAGCGCCACCTGATAATTAAGTGGCATCAACTTCTACTTTTTGTAAATTTACGCACTCTGCAATCCTGTCAAACATTAGATGTAACAATTGCTTAAATAAATTTCATTCGCCTTTATAACGTGAACAAAACAACACGCATTCGGCCCTTTTGTTCTATTTCGCTTTTCATCGCTATTCGTTCGAGCGCAAAAATTCTTGCGCGACGACATACATTTGTTGGTGACCCCGACGTGATACCGCGTGCAGTTACATTGCATACTTTGTTGCTTCTTTCGCAGTACCGTGTACAGATCACCAGATCCTACGGTTAATTCATCGCGGTTAATAGTTTTGTTGTTCGTAGTTTTTTCTCCTATTTTGCCGTGCAAAGATATACAGTGTACAAATCACGAACTTCAACTGTTAATTTAGTTGAACAGTTTCATTTAAACCGTATTAATATAAACAGTTTGCCGTGCAAACAGTTACCTCGTAACATTCGACAGGTCATACAAGTTTAAAAAAAAAAAAATGTCGTTCTTAAAAAGAAAAAGTGAAGCCATTTTACGCAAGTTAAATTCAACACCACTTGGCATGGAAGAACTTAATTCCATGGATCATGCAGAGCTGTCAGTCAGATCAGAACAGCTCGATCGTATTCAACATCAATTCGAATTAACGCAGTCACAATTGGAGGAAGAGGACCCTGATGAGCTTGAAACCACCACTCGCGATGAATTCGCTGCGACTTTCATCAGAGTTAAGGCAGCGTTTACGAGGGAGTTAAACAAGTTGGATCCTCAAGTAATGTCATCTACGAGACATCAACCTTTACAGGAGCAACCATCGGTCATTGTGATGAAACAACCAAAGTCTCGTCTGCCGCAGTTGCAGCTACCGTCATTTGGAGGAGCGTATACAGATTGGCCGAACTTTTTTGGCATGTTTCAAACCATAGTACACGAGGACACAGAATTGTCAAACTTGGAAAAATTCCAGCATCTTCGTTCATGCCTAAATGGAGCAGCACTGGATACTATCCAACCACTTGAAATGCGTGACGAAAACTACACAATTGCTATGAAATTACTTAGTCAAGGATTCAGTAATCGACGTTTGATTTTTCAGGCACACATTCAAGAGCTATTCGGGCTACAGAGGGTGAGACAAATTAGTATCGCATGTTCGAGCCTTGCATTCGTTGGGTACGTTCGAACAAATAGCTGATTGTTTGCTTCAGTATATCGCTGCACAGAAATTGGATCCCGAAACACACGCATTATGGGAAGGAAAGGTTCCAGTTGACGAGTTGCCCACGTGGACGGACATGGCTACGTTCTTGCAGAGGAGATGTCAAACATTAGAAAATGTGACTCATGCTATGGTAACAAAAACACCTAGCACACAGGTGAGCAATACAAAGTATCGTAAAAATGCATTTGTTGTTTCTAAGACTACCACCAAAAGTTGTGCGATTTGTCAAAAACATGACCATATTGTGTACACGTGCCCACTATTCGCAAGTTTGAGTCCAAGTGACAGGTGGAAGGAAGCCAAAAGAGCACATCTGTGCATAAATTGTCTCAAACCAGGACATCAGGTGCAGCAATGTAAATCCTCTACATGTCGTTGTTGCTCAATGAAGCATCATACCCTGCTGCATTTTACTCAAGTCCACCAAGCCGTAACTGGTATTTTAGAAACCACACCTGGTCCATAACAGCCAGCTGTCCTCGTCACAAGGACGTCAGAAAGTCGCTCACCTTCACCTCTGTCAGGCTCTTCAACTGAATGTGTGCTTCTTGCAACTGCTATTGTTTTCGTTCGCAACAGTGTCGGATCGCTAATACCATGTCGCGCGATCCTCGATTCTGCATCACAACTCAACTTTATAACGACGAGATTAGCAAATCAATTACAAATTAAAAAATCAAAATCGTCTTTAGCAGTTTCCGGTAACGGAGATTCGGAATTTATTGTTAATTCTAGCGTCAACATTTCAATTCATTCTGTACATAACAGCTTCAGTGCCAATTTAGAATCTGCGGTAACTCCAACAATCACCGATTATCAGCCAAACTATCCACTCGAAATCAGTGATTGGGATATTCCAGCGAATATCAACTTAGCTGATCCTGAGTTTCAGAAGCCCCAACGTGTGGATCTTCTCATAGGAGCAAGCATATTTTTTGATTTGCTTTGCATTGGTCAAATTCGTTTGAAAAATAATTATATTCTCCAAAAAACTCGTTTTGGATGGGTCGTATCGGGTGGCCAAAGCACATCGCCAAAGCCATCATCGCTTACAACAACCGTAACAACATCGCTTGAGTGTGACGAAGGTCATCCATCTACCAATGAACTGGTGCGTTCATTTTGGGAATTAGACAACAGCTTTGAGCCCATTAGTAAGGCAACAAGAGAGGAACTCGATTGTGAAGATCACTTTAAGGCAAACTACAGTCGTTTGCTGACAGGCGAATATTCAGTTCGCTTACCTCTAAAGCCCAGTATTAGCCTTCTTGGCGATTCCTACGAGCAAGCGTTACGACGGTTTCTAACTCTTGAGAGGCGTCTCGAACGTAATAAGGAAGTAAAATTACAATACGTATCTTTTATGAAGGAATATCTCGAACTTAAACACATGTCTCCAGTATCGAAGCCAATACCATCGCTACCCACATATTTTATTCCACATCATTGCGTGTTCAAAAACGATAGCACAACCACAAAACTTAGAGTAGTATTCGACGGCTCAGCACAGACTACAACTGGTTATTCATTGAACAATGCGCTGATGGCAGGTCCAACCATCCAACCAAAGTTAGCCGATACTCTTCTTCGTTTTCGTGCAAATCCGGTCGCCCTAACCGGAGACATTTGCAAAATGTATCGGTGCATTCGAGTCACCACACCTGATAATTACTTGCAATGCATACTTTGGAGGGACGATCCAAAAGATGACATAAAAATATTTAAACTCGATACCGTTACTTATGGGACAAAGTCTGAACCATTTTTGGCTATTCGCACCATGCATCAACTTGCGGTCGATGAAGCAGTTTTATACCCCATTGGTTCCAAAATAATTCAACGCGATTTTTATGTCGACGACTTAATCACTGGTGCTCACACCGTTGAAGAAGTAAAAGAAATAATGAAACAAACCTCTGATCTGTTAGGTAAAGGAAACTTTAAAATTCGAAAATGGTGTTCAAATAAACCAGAAATGCTTAGCAATGCGCCGGATACAGATAAAGAGAAATTAATCAAATTCGATGATGGAAGTGTTTTGACAAAGACGCTTGGACTTCAATGGAATCCCGATGCTGATATTTTCATATTTTCGTTTACTTCTCGCCAAAACAATAGAAAAATTACTAAGCGCTCAGTTTTGTCGGTTATTGCTCAACTTTATGATCCATTGGGATTAATTGGACCCGTAGTGTGCAAGGCAAAAATATTCCTTCAGCGACTGTGGGTGGAGAAGATCGATTGGGATGAAAGTCTACCAATGACTTATCAATCAGCGTGGCTTCAATTTTACGATGAATGTATTATTATAGGAAATATGACTTTTCCGCGATATGTTGGCTTACCAAATTCTAGCTTGGAGGTACATGCATTTTGTGACGCCAGTCTCTCAGCTTATGGCACCTGTATCTACGTAGTATCTCGTTTATGTGGACATGCACATTCCACGTTGCTCTGTTCGAAATCAAGGGTTGTCCCGTTAAAAACGGTCACAGTTCCTAAACTAGAGTTATGTGCAGCCGCGCTTCTGGCTCAAGTAATTCAGTCTATAAACAATTTACGGATATTTAACTGTCAGTTCTTTTGCTGGTCGGATTCTACAACAGTTTTGTCATGGATCAAGGAGGAGCCTTCACGTTTTAATATTTTTGTCGCCAATCGCATTACAAGTATACAGAATTTAACTAATGGCATGGAGTGGCGGTATGTACCAACACATCTGAACCCTGCAGACATCTTGTCGAGAGGTGCATCGCCCATAGAGTTATCAAACTCTTCACTTTGGAAATTTGGACCCCCATTTCTGCTTGATTTGAAAACAAATTGGCCAGAAAGTAGTATTCGCGTTAGAAATTTACCTGAACGGCGGAAAAATGCATTACTTTCGTCAACTTCAGTAACTGATATATCACTTGATTGTAAATATATAAACTCCTTTATAGTAATGCAGCGCATATATGGTTACGTACACATGTTCATCAAAAAGGACCATTCTGGTATTCTTGATACAACACATATTCAACAAGGAACCTGGTATTTACTTCGTATGGTGCAAAGAGTGAATTTTTCTTCTGAATACAAGGATCTGAAAAGGTCTGTGCCAATAAGTACGTCGAGTAAATTAGCGTCTTTGTCACCATTTTTAGACTCATTTGGACTTATTCGAGTAGGTGGTCGTTTAGAAAATGCATTATTGGATTACCATTCACGACATCCAATCATTCTACCCAAGGGACATCCCCTAACAGAATCTATTATAACACATTTTCACCATCAGAATCTACATGCCGGACCCCAAGCATTACTTGCTGCAATTCGACAACAATATTGGCCCCTGGGAGGCAAAAAGGTGGTGAGTCACATAGTAAACAAGTGCGTGCGATGTTTCAGATTACGACCCAAGATTTGCGAACAGATTATGGGAAACTTACCAGAAGACCGCGTACGTCAAAGTCGGCCCTTTTTAATCACCGGAGTTGACTATTGCGGACCGTTCTACTACAGATCTGAAATAAGAAGCAGACCATCAACGAAATGTTACATAAGTCTCTTCATATGTTTTACTACGAAGGCTGTTCATATGGAAGTCGTAAAGGACCTATCAACTGAATCTTTTCTAGCTGCATTGCGTCGTTTTTATTCTACTCGTGGAAAACCAATGATCATTTGGTCTGATAACGCAACAAACTTTGTTGGAGCAAGAAATGAAATGGCAGAATTACAGCAACAATTTCTCAAGCAACAACATGTTGAAGCAGTTTATCGACAGTGCCTTGTTGAAGGAATTGACTGGAAGTTTATTCCTCCTCGGTCTCCTTATTTCGGAGGGCTTTGGGAGGCCTCAATTAAAATAGCGAAATTCCATTTCTGGCGAATTGTTGGTTCTGCAATACCCACATTCGATGAACTTAGAACACTCGTATGTCAGATCTCAGCAGTTATTAACTCTCGACCACTTTGTCCAATTACAGAAAATCCCGATGATTTAGATGTTCTCACACCAGGCCATTTCCTTATAGGTGCACCACTAACGTCTCTACCAGAACCAAACCTTTCAACAATAAACACCAGTCGACTGAGCAACTGGCAGCGAATACAATTCATGCAACAGACCTTTTGGAAGAGGTGGAGTTCCGAATATTTATCACTGTTGCAACAACGCTCACGATGGCGATATCCAAAGAACAATATCCCAATTGGAACTCTTGTCCTTATCAAGGATGAAGCATTGCCGCCACTCAAATGGCTGCTTGGAAGAGTCACTAAGGTCTTCCTGGGGAACGATTCTAAAGTTCGTGTAGCTGAAGTTAAAACGGCCAATGGTATTTGCAAACGAGCCATCTCTAAATTGTGCGCTCTTCCCATCGATGATCATTTAGCTGGCGGTATGACTCGCCATCGCGAGGGAGTATGTTCAGAGCGCTCAGAGCGCCACCTGATAATTAAGTGGCATCACCTACTACTTTTTGTAAATTTACGCACTCTGCAATCCTGTCAAACATTAGATGTAACAATTGCTTAAATAAATTTCATTCGCTTTTATAACGTGAACAAAACAACACGCATTCAGCCCTTTTGTTCTATTTCGCTTTTCATCGCTATTCGTTCGAGCGCAAAAATTCTTGCGCGACGACATACAGCGTCTAAAATGTACAAACTAAAAAAAACAAAAATGGTCAATAATGTACAAAAGGTCCGAATATAAGAAATAAATTAAAAAAGAAAATCAGTGAATTTTCGGAGGGTCACACTGAGACGATCCCATAAGGAATAGTACATACATAAATATGTGTGATGTAACAACATCTTCACTGTCTCTACACATATATGTAAGAACTTCCAATCTGTTTATCGACAATGCACTTATCGGAGTAGGAATTTGTCTTGACTCCTGAAATATCGGAGTATCATCAGTCAAACGAATTTTCATGGAAACTGGGAAATCGTGCTGCTTACCAGGCGAGTAACTACAAACAATGGCTTCTATTGCCTTTTCTTTTTCTCCCCCGAGATGCGACAAATCTACCTGTAAAGTTTTCTCTGACATTACTTCTGCGGCCATACACAGATCTTCAAACTCAATAAGAACTTCTATTTTACCATCACTTTTTTCTACTATGGGGTTTTGTACTTTCGTCTCCTTCACCTTTGCTCTAAATTCTACCACGCCTTCCTTTAAAATCAAGTCAAGCTGCTTTAATACACAATTCCTAATTATTGCCTTGTAAATAAGGTCACGCTCACGCACAACATGGAAATTGATATCCACTTTGACTCCATCTACGCTAACTTTGATTATGAAACTGCCAATAGTTATAAGTATATAGTACTATTTTCTATTCCACGAAGATGATTTATATCATTGGACAAATCAATCCACCCTAACTTCATCAACACATCGCAACGCATGAGGCATAGATCGCAAAAAGTGTCCAGCAAAGCTGACAACGTAAACCCGTTAGTAGTTAATTCTTTGAAAACTACGCTGCCAAGGGTCGCATCATTTCAAGTGTATTTACTCTTGCACTCACGCTTTTCACCTCCGTTTTCTTCTTTGGGCACTCTGCAATACGATGTCCGGGTTGACTACACCCCAAACACTTTGATAGTCGTTGTGTGCAAGTATTCGAAAAATGACCCACTTCCCCATACCTATAAGAACTTTTCCTATTAGGTTCCTGAAATTTAGTAACAGAATTATTGTTCTTACGCTTGTTTTGAAATGTACTCACATTGGGTTGACGCCCCGAGCGAACCTTTTCATAATCAAGGATCTGAGCTTTTAATTCTTCTATCGAACTAGCCTGATACAAATTAGCTTTATTACGTCTGGTGTCTGGGATCCCCTCTAAAACATATTCGATGAGGCTTCTTTCGTCTAGCTTTATTGGCCTACCTATGTATGTTCATAACGCTATATAAGTATTTGCGGTAATCTTCATTTGGGCGCTTTCGCCAATTTCTAAGCGCCCGATGTACTTCGATTAATGATGTTACTACTCCAATCTTTTTTGCAAACATTGTTTAAGTGTACTCCAACTAGTTATGTCCCGTTGACTGCGAACGAAAATTTCCTTACAAATACATTTTGGGCATATTGTTCAGTTTGAATCGCTGTAACATATAGTCTAAGAGCCAGTGAATGGCAGAGTGCATGTATTTTACCAAAGATGATATTTTTGGAAGGATGGAGTCATGTGTAGAAGTTCACGCAAGTGAGGAAAGTTCTCTGATCGCCATTCACTTGGGAGTGGCCAGAAACGATTCTTTTACATATGACTCAAGCAGCTCACGACTTCCGGTCTTTGACCAAGTATCCTCTGGGTAGCCTAAGAACATCCGTTTGAAGGCGAGCTAAAGTGAGAAGGCGAAATATTCCCTACTTAGGGTTGTGCGATGGGTTTGGGACCCGCCACGTAAAAAAACACCCCCAATGAAAAACAAACAACAGCCTCGGATAAGTGACCCCCCTTTTGATGACGACCATGGCAAACGAATTCAGGACTATGATTTGAGGGCATGCACCTGGAATGTCCGGTCCCTTAATTGGGAAGGTGCCGCTGCCCAGCTGGTAGATGTCCTCGTAACGATAAAGGCTGACATCACCGCCGTCCAAGAAATGCGATGGACGGGACAAGGACAGAGACGAGAAGGTCCTTGTGACATTTACTACAGTGGCCATATAAAGGAGTGCAAGTTTGGTGTGGAATTCGTGGTGGGAGAGAGACTCCGTCGCCGAGTACTATCATTCACTCCGGAGAATGAACGTCTAGCCACAATCCGCATCAAAGCGAGGTTCTTCAACATATCGCTGATTTGCGCCCACGCCACGACGGAAGAGAAGGACGATGTGACCAAAGATGATTTTTATGAGTGCTTGGAGCGCACTTATGAGAGATGCCCCCGCCAGGATGTCAAAATCGTGCTTGGCGACTTCAACACCAGGGTGGGCAAAGAAGGTATCTTTGGCACTACGATCGGTAAATTCAGCCTCCACGAGGAAACATCCCCGAATGGGTTGAGGTTGATCGACTTCGACGGGGCCCGAAATATGGTTATCTGTAGTACTAGATTCCAGCATAAAAAGATACATCAAGTTACCTGGCTGTCTCCGGATCGAAAAACCACCAACCAGATCGATCATGTTGTGATAGACGGAAGACACGTCTCCAGTGTTTTAGTTGTGCGTGTGCTCCGAGGTCCTAACATCGACTCGGACCACTATATTGTTGCAGCCAAAATTCGCACTCGCCTCTGTGCAGCAAAAAACGCACGCCAACAAACACAAGGAAGGTTCGACGTCGAGAAGCTGCAATCACAACAGACAGCCGAAAGATTTTCCACTCGGCTTGCACTCCTGCTCTCTGAGAGAACTCGTCAACAACTCGGTATAAGGGAACTGTGGGACTTCATTTCGAACTCCTTACGTACAGCTGCAACCGAAACCATTGGTTTTCGGAAAGTGCAAAAGAACAGCTGGTTCGACGAGGAGTGCCGTGTCGCAGCGGAGAGAAAACAGACTGCCTACCTCGCAACGTTACGATCGACCACAACACGTGCGGGATGGGATAGATACCGAGAGTTGAAGAGGGAAGCGAGACGCATTTGCAGACAGAAGAAGAAAGAGGCCGAAATGCGTGAGTACGAACAGCTTGATAAGCTGGCCGACAGGGGTAATGCTCGAAAATTCTACGAAAAAATGCGGCGGCTTACAGAAGGTTTCAAGACCGGAGCATACTCCTGTAGAACCCCCCAAGGTGATCTAGTCACCGATGCCCAGAGCATACTTAAATTATGGAGGGAACACTTCTCCAGCCTGCTGAATGGCAGTGAACACATAAAACCAGGAGAAGGCGAACCCGATTCCCCAATCGATGACGATGGAGCAGGCGTTCCATTACCCGGCCATGAAGAAGTTCGAATAGCAGTTGTCCGCCTGAAGAACAACAAAGCGGCAGGGGCCGACGGATTGCCGGCCGAGCTATTCAAACACGGCGGCGAAGAACTGATAAGGAGCATGCATCAGCTTCTTTGCAAAATATGGTCGGATGAAAGCATGCCCAACGATTGGAATTTAAGTGTGCTATACCCAATCCATAAAAAAGGAGACCCCACAATCTGCGCCAACTACCGTGGGATAAGCCTCCTCAACATCGCGTACAAGGTTCTATCGAGCGTATTGTGTGAAAGATTAAAGCTCACCATCAACAAACTGATTGGACCTTATCAGTGTGGCTTCAGACCTGGAAAATCAACTACCGACCAGATATTCACCATGCGCCAAATCTTGGAAAAGACCCGTGAAAGGAGAATCGACACTCACCACCTATTCGTCGATTTCAAAGCTGCTTTCGACAGCACGAAAAGGAGCTGCCTTTGTGCCGTGATGTCTGAATTTGGTATCCCCGCAAAACTAATACGGCTGAGTAAACTGACGTTGAGCAACACGAAAAGCTCCGTCAGGATCGGGATGGACCTCTCCGAGCCGTTCGATACCATACGAGGTTTCAGACAAGGCGGCTCCCTATCGTGCGACTTTGTAATCTGCTGCTGGAGAAAATTATCAATTTTCATTCATTTCCACCTCGATGGTTACGTTAACAAGTAGAATTGTCGCATTTGGGGCACAGGACGGCGCTACGTGCCATACAGCAAACGCTACACTCAATCTTTTACGCCCTATCTTCGAAAATCGCGTAATCAGCAAAAGAGGTGATGTGAATTGGCTTCCCAGAAGCTGCGATTTAACTCCGTTGGACTATTTTCTGTGGGGAGCTGTTAAAGATAAATGTTACGCCAACCATCCAGAAACAGTTCAAGATCTAAAGTACGAGATTCGAGCTGCTGTAGCTGTCATAAGGCCTGAAACCATCGGGAAAGTACTCCAAAATTGGGTGGATTGGATAAGCTACTGTAAACTCAGCCGTGGTGGTCATTTGTCCAAAATTGTTTTCCACAAATAAATTTCATAAAACAGCCTTTAAAATAAATGTTAGACCTTTGAAAAATATCAAGTCGTTGTTTTATTGACTTTTTAACTTTAAAATTGTATGTGGCCCACCCTTTATGTGTAATAGTATTATTAGTTTATTTTTCAAACGGCAGACGACAATATATTGACAATGCGCTACACACTCGAGCGTCGAGCATTAGTTTGTGTATAAGGAATATAATGAAGTATATTTCTATTCTCTCTTTATTTCCTACGTTGTACTACTTACTGCTATCGCACTCACGCTCGTGTCACGTGTTTTTTTATTCAAGGTCGCCCTATGGCCATTGTTGCAACTAGAATCTCTGCCTAACCCCAGACAATTAATATTATTTTGGACCGCTAGTGGAGAAGCATCTCATTGAGCGTAATAAAATATTTAATATTATAGAGTTTATTTTAATTATTGTGGTTGTAATTATTGTTTTCGTGAATCACAAGTATGTCGTCGGAATTGAAGTGTGTTTTTTGTGCCAAAGAAAATAATAATAAAGTACATTTGTTTTCTGAGGGAACAATGAGAAAATATCGATTGAATTTGCGACAACGAAAACTTCATAAACTTAAATATCAAAATACTGTTTTACCAAGTGATATTTATGAATCAGGTTATCACAGTGCATGTTACAGTTCATTTACAGCATTGAAGAGAAAATTTCATGAAACAAGTAAAAATGTCGTTTTGTCAGCTCCTAAAACACGTGTTAGATCAGAATGTTTATCAAACGAGCAACCATCAACATCTTCGAGTAACTCTGAAATTACAGACACTTTGGTGCAAGATTCAACTGCAGATAACCTATCTAACGTTAGTCACAATGTAGTTGCATCAGTAACTCAATCTATGTAGTACTTCATCAGAGTATTTATTAAATGAGCAGCCATCAATATCTACGAACAACTCGACAATTGCTGACATTTCAATGCAAGATTCGACCGGTAAGAGGAATAGTAATATAAGTGAAATTCTGGAAGATCAAAATCTTGGACAAACTGCTGTGTTGGAAGTAGAGATCGATGTTCCCCCAGAATCAACAACTGATATTCTACTTCCGAAACTTTCAGCTCAATAAATTTGGGTAAGGTATGTTTCTTTTGCAACAAAAGAAATAAACAATTTCGTTCGGTTGTCTCATATTTGGATGCTTACTGGGACTGGTAACCATGAAAGATTTATTGATATTACTAAAATTTACGAGCTGCACGATGAATTATGGACAAAGAGCTTCATTGGTTTTCACGTTTTCACGTGGTGTGACTTTAACCGTGCTTTTCTTAATAAAGGTAAAAAAAGACCTTTCACCCTGTTAAAAAAAAAAATGTTGAAAGGTTTTGAATGTTTAGGAAACGCTGAGTTAACTCCGGATATGCTAAGCTATCTGTTTAATGTTATTCAAGAATTTACTTGCCACATGTATAACACCAAGAAAACTAAAGACGTTGATGATAGTCGTATTCATTTATTTGTCAATAGCTGCAAAGCATCTAACCTAGATGAAAACTTTGATAAAAAAGTTGTAAACTTCGACGCTAGCTCAATACCTCAATGTAAAACTGAACTTTACCAACAATTCTTGATGGCTCATTTCATTTCCAGCATCTGAAAAAATGCTTCACAGAAAAATCCGACGATTTAAACCCACTAGAATATGGTTGGGAGCAACAAGATACATCATACGTGTTCAAGTGGTTTGAGGGAGACCAGCTACCATGTTTAGTTAGTGATTTTATTCAAGATATACCAGGTAATTTTGTTATACTATATGCTATTGTCCAGACGACAACGAAGATGATGAACAAGATGACCAAGGTGATGAGCATTATGACAATAGTAATGATTCCGACGACGAAATTGACGAATCTAATACGATGGAAAATTTATATATAAAAATACATCAATAAAACCTCGTAACATATTTTCATTAATACCAGTTAAGTGAATGTTGTTATAATAGTTATTATTATTGATTTATAAGCAACCCATCTTCTCAATTCATTATTATAAAGTAGTAAATATAATTTTTTTCGTATATTTTTCATAATATATCTATTTCCATGCAGAAATTATCGAAATAGAAGTAATCACAGTAGGTACACATAATCACATTATCAATATATATTGTCGTCTGCCGGAGTATTATAACCGGAGAAAACGTCTCCCGTTTGAAAAATAAACTAATAATACTATTACAATAAAACGTCTGCCACGAGGTTACAACCGAAAAAATCGTCTGCCATTTATTTTTTTGGTTATATTTACCATATTATTTGCTGTGACCAAACGCCAGCTTTGTTAAAATACTTGCGAACTTGGTCTGAAATACGTACCTGTCTTACCTAGGTGACGTCATAGCTACCTTTGCCGGGCTTAGCTGTTCCCCATTTCATGTAAGGTATGTATAGAAGGGTCACTGAACAAAATATCATCTTTGGTGAAATACATGCACTCTGCCATTCACTGGCTCTTAGACTAATACTCTTACATAGCAGTTATAAATACAAGCTGGCAAACCAAAATCACTATAAAGGCTTCATAAAGCTTCACTTGTATGTAACTACGTTATTACTTTTTTCACACCAGTTGTATGTATTTGACTGTTACTGTGATAAAGCGATCAAAAGTTCAACTAAAAGCATCAACTATCGATGCCTCACAACATTGAAAACAAACCTATTGCAAAATATATCTAACTAGTAATTAGGGCATCAATAATATACGAGTATAGAATGAAAATATCAACTATCGATGCCTCACAACATTGAAAACAAACCTATTGCAAAATATATCTAACTAGTAATTAGGGCATCAATAATATACGAGTATAGAATGAAAATATTCTAACGAAGGAACCACACAAAAATTTTCTTGGAAAGAAATTAATACTACTTTGATATTCTTGCAACCAGTTGCTACAGAGAATCACACGGTCTGTCCATCCGACCGCCCTTGCGAGTGGTAACTTGAGTAAAAATTGTGATTTCTTATTGAAACTTTGTTTAACCACATTACAGCATGCCCACAATACGCCTTTAAACCAAAACATACAAAAAATGACATAAGGAAACTGCAAAATTATATATAAGGCTATTATTTACTATAAAAAATCGTAATAGGTAAGGACATCAACAGTTTACAAAATTTTGAAAAGGTGAGCGTGCCCCGCTAACTATAAGTTTTACTGTACATTTTCATTTGAGAAACATTTACGCCTAACGATGGATATTAAAGAAATACAAAATGTTATCGGGAACGCAAGACTCAAAAAAGCACCTGGGTACGATTTGTTAACTGGAGAAATATTTTGCAACTTACCAACGAATTATATAACTAAACTTGTAAACATTATTAACAGTGTTGCGTTACGTTCCATCGCGTTGGAAAGTCATAATGATACCTAAGCCGGGTAAACGATGTTACATCATACAGGCCAATATCGCTACTGCCAGCTTTTCTAAAATCTTTGAGAATGTACTCATAAATAGGCTCAAACTAATAATCGACAAACACCTTATACCAACACATTCATTTGACTTCCTAAAGTTAGCCGAATGTTCGAAAACCCTGATATAAGGTATATAAGGGCTAGGCCAAGTTTCCGCTCAAATTTATTTATTTAAGACACAAAGATACACTTTTATAGTAAAACACGTTCTCTTATTTTCATTGGGATAACTCACATATTGGAGGATATATGCGGTACAAAGCCACCCGAAAGTTCGAAATCTTTACAGTAAGTATATGGGGGCTAAGGTCCGATTCAATCCATTTTTATCATCAAGACATACCATCATAAGATAAGGATTATCCCTTAATTTGAGTTATATATATCATTGACCGACATTTTCGATAAAAAGTTAACTAAAGGTACCGGGATCTAAATATTCACTAACTAGGGTCTTTTTTGTTGGATTTTAAAAATTTTTGGTCATAAGGTGGCACACACCTTATTATTAGTGCATTAGTGCAAAGTTTTATCCCGTTATATTAATTGCTGCTTCATTTGCGTACTGGAAACTGAACAAATCAAGTGGAATTTTAAATTGGGCTATGTAGGAATTAGGCGGGTTATCCTCCGATTTCATCCATTTTCACGCTGTTGGTAGAAGTTCTTATCAGATATGAATTCTGGAAATTTTGTTCTGGTAGCTTAAGTGGTTTAAGAGATATGAACATTAGACTTATTAGAGGCTTATTACAGCTTTACGAGTACATATATCTTAATTTAGTGCTTAGTTCTGGCATTTTATACGTTTTAGGTTAATGGCGATTTGTGAGCGTGGCACTGATCCGAATACGCTCACCTGCAAACTTGTGATTGTTTTTGAACTGAGCAACGCCTGTACAAAGTTTCATCAATATATCTTAATTTTTACTCAGATCAAGCTTTTGACAAAGTTACCATATTGTAAATGTAATTTATTTGATCTTCTTCAAATATGAAATGAGATCTTAGGGGATTACTCAATAATTAATTATATATAAGTGACATATCCTAATGTTGCATTGAACCTGAAGACAATAGCCGCTGAAACTAAACTACCTAAACTGAGACTGTCTATTGGAATGTATATTATTGTCCATATGTCTAAAATCAGTTAAAAAAAATGGTTGAATAACTATACTCTAAATACTCTATATTTGCTACAATCCCATTTGCAATTATAGAATACAGCATAACGCAAGGGCGTTAAGGTGTTCACGTGATATGGATTGATTTTGGTTTTAATGGACTTTATACTCACAAGAAATATAATGAATCAGGAGAAACTTAAAAGTTCTCTTAGTTTACTGAAATCACCATTTTTATGCCTTTGTTTCAGTAAGTTAAAAATTAATTGAATTAAGCAAGTAGTTTAAAGTTTAAGGAGTGTACAATATTAATTTCGTAGTCTTTAAATATTAAGAAGTGAGAAAAAGCTAAGGTCGGGTGCAACCAAACATTTTATATTCTTGCAACTAGAAATAATCAAAGTCAAGGAAAGGCCTTAATGGAAAACGACAACCAAATGATCGGAATCTTAACAATCTTATGTATACTAGATATGGTTACTCTATATTACTCATTCACTGACCGAAAAATTCGGCATAAGATTTGTCAGAAAAATTGAAATCATTATACGTAGAATATGGGAGTGGGGTCTTATCGACGCAATTTTATCTATAAACTATTATCATGTCACATACTAAACAAATGTTCCCTGGGTTTCATTAAGGTACCTCACACACAATCACCAACCATGAGCAAAATCTGTCTGATGTTCGAAAGTCATAATAGTTAAATGGGGGCTAGGTCCAATTTTCGCCCAATTATACCTATTTTGGCCACAGCGATATACTGTTATGGGCAAAATATCTTGTGTAATTTTCATTGAGGTAACTCAAGTATTGGGCCATATATCTAGTATAAAGGCACTTAAAATTCAAAGGCCTTTATATTTGATATATGGAGGCTAAGGGAAGTATTGGTTAAATTCAACCTATTTTTGATATAAAGAGTTACTGTTGCCGGAAAATATTCTCTCTGAATTTCATTTGTATATCACATACATTTATCGATATTTTCGGTCAAAAGTCAACCATAGATTCTGGGGTTCACATTTTCAGTACCTAGGGGCTGAAATGGTTTTGGTTAGATTTGGACAAATTTTGGTCATAAGGTGTCATACTTTAAAGGAATTATTAGTGCAAATTTTGTCCAGTTATATTAACTATTTCTTCAGAATTGAAATCCACCTTGACTAAAAATATTTCAAAACTAGATCCATCTACCATAAATAAGACAAGTATGAGTGCCATACCACAGGGGAATCACGGGGCTATCAATATAAGACAGCGTTCTCTGTAAAGCTTCGCGGTATCTTGCCCAGCATTATGCTACCATTAGTAGGTGGAGATATAATGTGCTCTTCGCTTTCGGTAAGTCTAGTCTTCCCTAGGGGTGAGGTTGAGTAGATGAGGTATGACAGTTATAGAACATGTTTAGAAAAATACTACTTAAAAATACTTAACAATTCTTTGTTATTTACCCCGCTTATGCGAAATCAAGCCAGTCAATAAATGCCAATAGCAGAACAATAAGAATGGAGGATGGAGTCATGTGTAGAAGTTCACGCAAGTGAGGAAAGTTCTCTGATCGACATTCACTTGGGAGTGGCCAGAAACGATTCTTTTACATATGATTCAAGCAGCTTATCACTTCCGGTCTTTGACCAAGTATCCTCTGGGTAGCCTAAGAACATCCGTTTGAAGGCGAGCTAAAGTGAGAAGGCGAAATATTCCCTACTTAGGGTTGTGCGCTGGGTTTGGGACCCGCCACGTAAAAAAACACCCGTAATGAAAGGAAACAACAAGCCTCGGATAAGTGACCCCCCTTTTGATGACGACCATGGCAAACGAATTCAGGACTAAGATTTGAGGGCATGCACCTGGAATGTCCGGTCCCTTAATTGGGAAGGTGCCGCTGCCCAGCTGGTTGATGTCCTCGTGAAAATAAAGGCTGACATCACCGCCGTCCAAGAAATGCGATGGACGGGACAAGGACAGAGACAAGTAGGTCCTTGTGGCATTTACTACAGTGGCCATATAAAGGAGCGCAAGTTTGGTGTTGGATTCGTGGTGGGAGAGAGACTCCGTCGATGAGTACTATCATTCACTCCGGAGAATGCACGTCTAGCCACAATCCGCATCAAAGCGAGGTTCTTCAACATATCGCTGATTTGCGCCCACGCCCCGACGGAAGAGAAGGACGATGTGACCAAAACTGATTGGACCTTATCAGTGTGGCTTTAGACCTGGAAAATCAACAACCAACCAGATATTCACCATGCGCCAAATTTTGGATAAGACCCGTGAAAGGAGAATCGACACGCACCACCTATTCGTCGGGGTTTCAGACAAGGCGACTCCCTATCGTGCGACTTCTTCAATCTGCTGCTGGAGAAATTAAATCAAGCTGCAGAAATTAGTCGAGCAGATACAATCTTTTATAAGAGTGTACAGCTGCTATCGTATGCCGATGATATTGATATCATCAGCCTCAACATCCGCGCCGTTAGTTCTGATTTCTCCAGACTGAACAAGGAAGCAACGCATATGGGTCTGGCAGTGAACGAGGGCAAGACGAAATATCTCCTGTCATCAAACAAACAGTCGTCGCACTCGCGACTTGGCTCTCACGTCACCGTTGATAGTCATAACTTTGAAGTAGTAGATAATTTCGTCTATTTAGGAACCAGCATTAACACCACCAACAATGTCAGCCTGGAAATCCAACGCAGGATTACTCTTGCCAACAGGTGCTACTTCGGACTGAGTAGGCAATTGAAAAGTAAAGTTCTCTCTCGACGAACAGAAGCCAAACTCTATAAGTGGCTCATAATTCCCGTCCTGCTATATGGTGCAGAGGCTTGGACGATGACAACAACCGATGAGTCGACGTAACGAGTTTTCGAGAGAAAGGTTCTGCGAAAGATTTATGGTCCTTTGCGCATTGGCCACGGCGAATATCGCATTCGATGGAACGATGAGCTGTACGCTAGCGGCTACGCTGGCTAGGTCATGTTGTGCGGATGGATGAAAACACTCCAGCTGTGAAAGTATTCGACGCAGTACCCGCCGCGGGAAGCAGAGGAAGAGGAAGACCTCCACTTCGTTGGAAGAACCAAGTGGAGAAGGACCTGACTTCGCTTGGAATATCCAATTGGCATCACGTAGCGAAGAGAAGAAACGAGTGGCGCGCTGTTGTTGACTCGGCTATAATCGCGTAAGCGGTGACAACGCCAGTAAAGAAGAAGAAGTAGAACAATAAGTTAGCGTTTGAGCAATGGTCCCCAGCAATAAGTTTCCGCTGCATTAACGTTTCGGCCACTTTTATAGTTAGTTAAGAGGGCACTACACCCTTTCATTTTCATAGACAAAGCATATATTTAAGAGCCTAAAAAACTCTCATAAGCAGTGCATTTTGTATAAATTGACCTTAGTGTTATGTGGTTATGTTTGCAATATTACTGCATACTTGTTGGAAATTATTAAAAATTCAATTAAAGCTCGCTATCTCACAGACCCAAAAAAGAGAAATGTCAATGTCTTGACGTAAAATGTAGATATTGCTTCAGAAAATCAATGATGGAAAGCAATGATGAAGTTGATAACCACATTATGTATACAATAATAGAATTACTGGCAGTGCTGACCTCAATGTACCTTAGTGAACGTCGTTTCAAATGGCATACTGCCAACGGTCAGCACTGCAAATATAAGTACACTTCAATGTACCTTAGTGATCGTGGTAATGGCGCCATTGTAGACGATGACTGGAAAGATAGAACAAAGTACTTGTGCCAACGTTTACTCCAATCCTAGAAAAAGTTATTAAAGTCAACTTCTGGAATAGTTCTCAAAGCGTGTAGGGACTCACCTTTATTGTCTTCAATTGACTTTCCCGGAACGGTTCTTTGAGTTTGCTCAATAGCCAGAAGTCACACTAGGCTAAATCAGGCAAATACTGTGGTTGCTCGATGATCGAAGAAAACTGTCAACATAACCTTGATTTTTAACCTGCTTTGACTGGGTGTTCTCGGCTTAGTGTCCTTAGATTTAGTCTTAACTTAAAACTTGTATTTATTTTTTTCGAAATCGCAATCGACAGGACTCCTAAAGGTTTATTAACTTCGTATACTTGAAAATTAGTATAAATTTGCTTTAACATCTCTCAAAAAAACAAAGCAAAAATTTAAAAAGAGGCGGTCAGTGTAAAACCAGTTCCGAGCCAGCTATTTTAAGTCTTAAGGGTATGGACAAAGAAAACAAGAAAAAACGTTAACTTCGGCTGCACCGAAGCTAATATACCTTTCCCTGCTGTATTTCTTTTAGTAACTATGTGTCCAGTTTTTATGGAAGCTATAGTAATCCGATATGAAAAATTTTTCGAAAATTATATTATTACCTTAAGCAGTAATCCATGTTCCCATGCAGGCATTTGATTCCCATTATTCAGTTTGTATGGCAGCTATATTCTATAGTTAATCGATCTGAACAATTTTTTCGGAGATTACATTGTTGCCTCAGAAAATAATCTATACCAAATTTCGTGAATATATCTTGTCAAATGCAAAAGTTTTCCATACCAGCTCTAGATTCCGATCGTTGAGTTTGTATAGCAGCTACTTATATGCTATAGTAAGCCTATCAAAACAATTTCTTCGTACATTACATTTTTTTCTTAGAGAATAACCTGAGCCAACTTTTGTGAAGATACGAGTACATTGACAAATGTGAAAGTTTTCCATACAAGAACTTGATTCCGATCGTTCAGTTTGTATTGCAGCTATATGTTATAGTGATCCGACATCAGCAGTTCCAACAAATGAGCAGTTTCTTGAAGAGAAAATGACGTTTGCAAAATTCCAAAACGATATCTTAAAAACTGAGGGACTAGTTCGTATATATACAGACAGACAGACGGACATTCAGACAGACAGACGAACATGGCTAAATCAACTCAGCCGAACATACTGATGTATATTTTATAGGGTCTCCGACGCTTCCTTCTGGGTGTTACAAACTTAATACACCCTAGTGGGCACCTCAGCTTTTGTCACTTCACTTTTCGACCATCGAATTTAACGCGCTTTTATACCTTTAGTAAAAATTAAGAGATGTAATGGCTCCTAGGTAAAAGAGCAAAGAAAAGTTTGTATAAAGTGCTGTAACTAAACACTACAAGTAAATTAAGATACAGAACTGTAATTTGGTACAAAGGATCACCTGTGAGGTAAAAATTTTGAAAAAGTTAGTGTGGTCCCGCTCCTAAAAGATTCAATGTACACATATCTCAAACTGTTCAAGTCAAAATAACCAAATTCGCTCAGGATAAATCCTATAGGAACTCTACCAAGATGAGGAAATGAATGAAATAGGATCATAGTCCCGCTCATTCCCTATACTTTCTCTTAAAAGCTACTAAAATGGCGATAACCAAATATTCGAGAAATTTTAAATTTTACCATTGAGATGGTTGTAGAACACTTTCCAAGAGCAGAGGTAAAACTAGGACAATGGAAGTGGCGCCGTCTTCTTTAGCCACATTCGGTGCATGACATTATTCTCACATTCTTATAACACAGTATGCAAATGAGCGAAGTCGGGCCACAACCACGCCTACTTCCGTCATAATACAATTTCAAATTTAATTTAATTCTTTCACCTTCCAGTATACAAATAAAGAATCAATTGTTATAATAGGATAAAATAAATAATGAATTCCACATACGTTCTTATGATAACATATAGACAGTATGACTCAAAAATGTTTGTCTTACTCACCCACAATGTCGGATCCGTATTGTCCTGGCATATACATATACATATACCAGTCTTTCTCCGCTTCCTTGAAATCACGTATTTTCAATGTTCAAGTACACTTCTCTGCGCGTGTTATATTCATTCGATAATTTTTCGTTATTACGTGATTTTCTATCGTCAGTATTGTGTGCCGACGTGCAATCACCCATTCTAGTCAAAGGACGAACTAATCACATGAAGCACAGGAACGCGAGGAGATTCCGTTCAACATAACTCAATCATTTTCATATGAGCCCACAGTATGCAGGCTGCAAGTCGCCCCATTTATATGTACGAAGTTCATTAGTTTGTTTATGTTTATTTGTATTAGAGCATTACCATTTGTAATGGTGCGCGCTGGTGGAAGAGCGTGTTGTCGGTTTGTTCATTTATTCAAGAGATTTGCCGGTAGTTATGCTAAATTACCCACCTTGACCCACAAGATGTTGCACGCATATGAATGTATGAAATTGCTTGCGTAGTTTGGCATCAGTTAGAAAGTAAAAAGAAAGATGGAATAAAGTTCATATGAAAGTTGTTTGTATATTTTTAGTTCAATCGTTGGAAATTCTCTTAGCTAGTACTTTGTTGACTTTGCATATAATATAGTCTGTATGTAGCTGCATGTGTACACAGTGGCCATATAAAGGAGCGTAGGTTTGCTGTGCCTTCTATGAGCGCACCTATGAGAGCTGCCCCGCCACGATGTCAAAATCGTGCTTGGCGACTTTAACGCCAGGGTGGGCAAACAAGGTATATCTGGCACAACGGTCGCTAAATTCAGCCTCGACGACGAAACATTCCCAAATGGATCGAAGCTTCTACGGGGCCCGAAATATGGTTCTCTGTATTACTAGATTCCAGTATAAGAAAATTAATCAAACCACCTGGCGGAGGACACGTCTCCAGTGTTCTAGAAGTGCGTACGCTCCGAGGTCCTAACATCGACTCGGATCACTATCTTGTTGCAGCCAAGATTCGCCTCTGTGCATCAAACGCACGTCAGCAAATATAAGGAAGGTTCGACGTCGAGAAGCTGCAATCACAACAGACAGCGAAACGAATTTCTACTCGGCTCGCATTCCTGCTCTCTGAGAGAACTTGTAATCATCTGGTGCGACGAGGATTGCCATGTCGCAGCGGAGAGAACACAGATTGCCTACCTCGCAACGTTACGATCGACCACAACACGTGCGCGATGGTATAGATACCATGAGTTGAAGAGGGGACGCATTTGCAGACAGAAATAAAAAGAGGCCAAAATGCGTGAGTATGAAGAGCTTGACAAGCTGGCCGACAGGAGTAATTCTCAGAAATTGTACGAATCATACTCTTGTATAACCCCCCAAAAGTGATCTAGCGATCGATGCCCAAATCATACTAAAATTATGGAGCGAAAACTTCTCCAGCCTGCTGAATGGCAGTGAAGGTACAACGCCAGGAGAAGGAGAACCCGAATCCCCGCTCAATGATGACGGAGCAGACGTTCCATTGCCCGACCATAAAAAAGTTCGAATAGCAATAACCCGTCTAAAGAACAACAAAGTGGTGGGGGCCGATGGATTATGTTGCCGGCGAAGAACTGATACTCTGCAAAATATGGTCGGATGAAAGCACGCCCAACGAATTAAAGTGTACTCTGCACAATCCACAAAAGAAAAGACCACAATCTGTGCCAACTACCGTGTGCAAGTCTGTGTAAGCTGACGTTGAGTAACACCAATAGCTCCGTCAGAATCGGAAAGGACCTCTCCAAGCCGTTCGATACCAAACGAGGTTTCAGACAAGGCGACTGCCTATCATATCTGCTGCTGTAGAAAATAAATCAAGCTGCAGAAATTAGTCAAGCAGGTACAATCTTTTATAAAGTTGTACAGCTGCCGGTGTATGCCGATGATAATTATATCATTGGCCTCAACAACCGTTCCGTTAGTTCTGCTTTCTCAAATATGGATAAGGATGTAATGTAATTGAGTCTGGTAGTGAGCGCAACAAGACGAAATGTCTCCTGTCATCAAATAAGCAGTCGTCGTATTCGCGACTTAGCTCTCACGTCACTCTTGAGAGCCGTAACTCTGAAGTTGTAGATAATTTTTTCTAATTAGGAACCAATATAAACACCACCAACAATGTCAGCCTGAAAATCCAACGCAGGATTAGTCTTGCCAAGAGGTGCTACTTCGGACTGAGTAGGCAATTGAAAAGTAAAGTTCTCTCTCGACGAACAAAAACCAAACTCTATAAGTCACTCATAATTCCCGTCCTGCTATATGGTGCAGAGGATTGGACGATGACAACAACTCATGAGTCGACGTTGTGGGTTTTTGAGAGAAAAGTTATGCGAAAGATTTATGGTCCTTTGCGCATTGGCCACAGCGAATATGGCATTCGATGGAACGATGAGCTGTACGAGATATACGACGACATTGACATAGTTCAGCGAATTAAAAGACAGCGGCTACGCTGGCTAGGTCATGTTGCCCAAATGGACGAAAACACTCCAGCTCTGCAAGTATTCGACGCAGTACCCACCGGGAGAAGCAGAGGAAGAGGAAGATCTCCACTCCGTTGGAAGGACCAGGTGGAGAGGGACCTGGCGCGCTGTTGTTAACTCGGCTATAATCGCGTAAGCGGTGTTTACGCCAGTAAAGAAGAAGATTATGTTGCTGAATATATTTATAAACCCTCATATTCGACTTGCGGCCGTTACGTACTTTAATCCTTTGGTTTTTATGAAAGCATCATGCTACTGTGGTCCGATCCGAAGAATTTGTTTGGAACTTATAGCATTGAATAATTTTATGAAAATGTGTTGTAAAATATGAAAGTTTTCCATACAAAAATTTGATTATGATAGTTCAGTTTGCGGAGCAGCTTTAGGCAATATTGGCCGATATCGGAGGTTCCGACAGATTTAGAGTTTCTTGTAAAGAAAAGCGCGTGCGAAAACTTTCTGATCGTTTAAGCAGAGGGATCATATCGCGTACAAACCGCCGTAAAAAGTGAAGTTTTGACCCTCAGTCTAAGGAATTGAATGATTTAGTTTTAAACTAAACTGCAAACAGTTCGAAAAATTTAGTTTTGAGTTATAATTTGCGAAATACTTCAATAAAATATGAATATAATTAGATACAGTTAAACATATTTTTAACTCATAAGACCGTAATATTTTGTTTTACATTCTAACGGTTGTATGTGTAACCTAAAACTAATCAAGATAGATATAGGGTGTTATATATGTGCTTATAGGGTTTGTTAGGAAAGTAATATGACTGAGTCAACTTAAAAAATTTATTAAACCAATCGTTACAATTCTTTAACAGCTTTCAAAATAGGCTCCTTCCGCATTGATGCAGTACTGCCAGCGCGATTTAACAGCATTGAAGGCGTCATGGAAGGCATTCTAAAATTATTGCCTTTCATCGGCCTACACACCAAGTTAATAGGAATACTTTCTCTGACCAAAACTAACATTATCTAAAAACACCTATTGTAAAGCAATGTTAAAAACAAAACAAGTAAGGAAGAGCTAAGTTCGGTTGCATTTATTTTAGGCGCAAGATACACAGTAATACGCTCTCTTATTTTCATTAGCATAACTCTCATATATGCGGTACAAAATCACCCGGAAGTTCGAAAATCTTTGTATTAAGTATATGGCGGCTAAGGGATTCCGATTCAACCCACCTTTGACATACAGACATACCATTATAAGAGCAGGATTATCCCTTAATTGCACGTATATACATCACACATTGACCGACATTTTCGTTCAAATGTCAACTATAGATTCTGGGCTCTAAATATTCGGTGTCTAGGGGCTTGAAAATTTTTTGTTGGATTTAAACAATTTTCGGTCGTAAATTGATACACATTTGAGGCATTAATCGTGCAAAGTTTTATCCTACTATATTATTTGCTTCTTGATTTGTGTACTGGAAACTGAACGAATCAAGTAGAATTTAAAAATGTGCTATATGGATAGTAGGCGTGGTTGTTGTCCAATTTCTTTCATTTTCACACTACAATATAAGAATATAAGTAGAATGACGAAACTTTAATGCTCTGTAGCAACTGGTTGCAAGAGTATAAAAAATATTATCAAAATAATGTCGTGCACAATGCGCTCGAAATCAGAAGACGCAAATAAGTAGGCTTAGTTTTTAGTATAACATATCTGCAGAGCCTGTGACACCGCCATGATACAACGAAAGCATTTTTCTGCACGAAACCCAACATACTGATCGAATATTGAGAATCCACAAATGTAAAAATTGTTTATTAAAGCGAGGAGCCAGTACCACCGAGGTGCCCGCTCGGTAGAATAGAAGGGCCTTTGTGAAGGCTTCGTTAAAGCGAAAGCGCCGGGGCTGGATGGCATCCCAAATCATGCCCTGAAGATTGCGAAAAGGAAAACCCAAAATACTATACAAATTTATATGCGAATTGCTTAGTAGTTGGTATTTTGCCAAAAATTTGGAAAAAGCAAGGTTTGGTTTTGTTAGAGAAGCCAAACAAAACAGTTGGGGATCTCAGTGCGTATCGATCATTGTGCATGGTAGACAAAATTGGAAAAATTAATTAAAACAAGAAAAAACGTTAACTTCGGTTGCACCGAAGCTAAATACCCTTCACAGGTGCATTTCTGTTAGTAACTATTTGTTCAGTTTGTATGGAAGCTATATGCTATAGTCAACCGATCTGAACAATTCCTTCAGATATTACATTGTTGCCTTAGAAAATAATATATACCAAATTTCGTGAATATATCTTGTCAAATGTGAAAGTTGTCCATACAAGAACTTGATTCCGATCGTTCAGTTTATATGGCAGCTATATGCTATAGTCAACCGATCTGAACAATTTCTTCGGAGATTATATTGTTGCCTTAGAAAATAATATATACCAAATTTCGTGAATATATCTTGTCAAATGTGAAAGTTGTCCATACAAGAACTTGATTCAGATCGTTCAGTTTGTATGGCAGCTATATGCTATAGTTAACCGATCTGAACAATTTCTTCGGAGATTACATTGTTGCTTTAGAAAATAATATATACCAAATTTCGTGAATATATCTTGTCAAATGTGAAAGTTTTCCATATAAGAACTTGATTCCGATCGTTCAGTTTGTATGGCAGCTATATGCTATAGTGGTCCGATATCGGCCGTTCCGACAAATGTGCAGCTTCTTGAAGAGAAAATGACGTTTGCAAAATTTCAAAACGATATCTTAAAAACTGAGGGACTAGTTCGTATATATACAGACAGACGGACAGACGGACAGACAGACGGACATGGCTAAATCGACTCAGCTCGACATACTGATCATTTATATATATATACTTTATAGGGTCTCCGACGATTCCTTCTGGGTGTTACAAACTTCATGACAAACTTAATATACCCTGTTCAGGGTATAATTAGTTAATTGAATAAAGACAAATGTGTCTAATCGAGAGGCACCACCGTTTGCTTTTGGAGGTAAACTGAAAGGTATGTACATATGGAAAGAGTGTTTTTAGTTTGCATTTGCTTGCTTGTAATAACTGGTGATCCAAGTACAAGTAATTTTTCTTTGGATGAAACGTTCCGTAAAAAATGTGTTCCGCCCACTTCATTCAATTTATGGTCAAGATAAAAGGTCTAATGAGCAAACTGTTCGCAACACCATCCCCCATTTTGAGGCCTAGCACTCATTACGGAATAATTATTGACCGAAAAGATCACGTCCAGCATGCAGTAACCAAAATATAGCAGCTGTACCTGAGAATGTACACGAAGGCCGAGAGTCGATTCGGCGCCGCTCACAGCAACTCGGACTGACGTATAGAGATCTTAAACGAGAAAGCTAACAAAATACAACTTGTGCAAAATATGAAGCCGCTCGACCTTCACAAGTGACATCGCTTGTTCTATAAGCTCTTGAAAAGTTTCAAGAAGATACGATGTTTTCGAGCTAAATATTGTTCAGCGGCGAGGCCCATTTCTGGCTCAATGGGTAGGTAAACAAGCAAAATTTAGGACGAACACCAACCTAAAGAGATTCAAGAGATCAAAGGTTTGATATGGTTTGTGTGTAAACGGTTATTTGGTGCCTGAAATTGAAGCTCGTGATCTTGTTGAAACCAAACGCCACCTCTTCACACACATCGAATGAATCAATATATTTATTGAGAGAACCCTTCAGTAAGCAGATAATTTCACGTATTTGGCCGATTGATTGGCCACCAAGGTCATGTGATATCACACCGTTTGACTTTTTCCTGTGGGGATATGTAAAGTCTAAAGTCTATGCAGACAATCGCGCTTCGATTCAGGATTTGTAGCAAAACATCACGCGTGTAATTCGCCAGTTACCAGTCGAAGTGCTTGACTGCGTCATCGAAAATTGGATTCGACGGATGAATGCCGCAGCCGACATTCGAAAGAGATAATTTTCAAAAAATAAATGCCTAAAAATGTTCTTTAGAATGAAAACTAGAAGGAAAAGGTTAACTTTGGCTGCACCGAGGTTAATAGACCCTTCACAGGTGCATTTCTTTTAGTCACTATGTGTTCAGTTTGTATGGAAGCAATAAGCTATAGTAATTCGATCTGAACAATTTTTTCGTAGACTATATTATTACCTTAAGCAGAATCCATGTCAAATTTCGTGAAGATACCACGTCAAATGCGAAAGTTTTCCATACAAGCCCTTGATTCCGATAGTTCGGTTTGTATGGCATATAGTAGCTATAGTAAGCCGATCTGAACAATTTCTTCCAATATTACATAATTTCTATGAACAATAACTCATATCAAATTTCAAAACGATATCTTAGAAACTGAGGGACTAGTTCGTATATAAGTTAAAACACGTTTAGTTATTTTTTATATAAAAAATGTTTTTTGGGAGCTACGCTCCTTTTTTTGGGAGCAATGCTCCTTTATTTGAGAGCTACGCTCCTTTATTGAATGAAATGCTATTATGGGGAATATGGATGGTAAATAAAAAGAAATGTGCCCATTGTTTTCAAAGATTTAAAGTTTTACTTAATTGTGGCATATGGAATGGTCGGTAGGGGCGTATGAGTTTTGCTTTAAGACATGGTAGAAAATTTTTAAATACATTAATGGAAAAATGATTTTCGGGCGATCTGAATTCGGGAAAGGCAAGGTGAGGGGCATGGCTGTCTTTCAAAGGTTAAAAACGGTATATCTCTATTTTTGGCAAAACAATCAATTTTAACCTATTTTAAAGTTTTTCTAACTACAAGTTAACAAAATTATGCCATAATCGAGGATTAATTATTTCGCATATTCAATTTATATGTATTGGCAAATAATATAAACAAAAACAAAGGGCAAATAATATAAACAAAAACAAAGGGCAAAAGGCATTTCCAAAAAACTAAATATTTGACACATAAAATATGGATAAAGTCGTTAGAAATAGGAGCATTTTGTTATGTGCCACGGAGGAAATTATTACACATACTATTATAGCATCTTCAGAAAATGCTTAACTTGAATTCTATAATGTTTTATGTGTTCTTTAGTAGGCGAAATTTCCAGAAAGCGAGCGAACCATTGTTGTGATACACGAACTGATACAGCGCCGCTCTCTTCCCTTTTTTATACAAAAAGTTTTTGAACAGCTGTAAGATTTTCAAAACTTTCCGGATTTTAAATTTTTTTTGGTCAAATGAATATTTTCGTTGTAACTTCCTTAATTAATGGTATGAGCGATTAGTTACTTTTTAATACACATTATGATGCAAATCTTAATAACATAAGTTGTACAACCTAACGTAAGCATTTTCAAACTTCCGGGTGACTTTTTACCGCATATGTCGGCCAATATATTAGTTGTAGTAGAATTGAGAGAGCGTGTTTTCTTTACAGCGGTGCATCTTTGCGCTTAGAATGAATAAGATCAGATGAAAACTCGCCCTAAACTCCATTTAACTTACAAGCCTTATGTATCTGACGACACATAAGTACTTTTCTAGCGTTGGGGCTGGCATGTTGCAAAAGTATGAAATGTTCGGTTATACCCGAATTTAGCTCTTTCTTGGTTGTTTGAAATAAAGTTTTGTCATTATCTGAATGAATTTCGTGATCTTTGATTTTTGTAAGTTGTAAGAGTATAAAATGGTCGGTTGCACCTGGACTGGACCCTTCCTTACTTGTTTTTTGTTACTTTTTCCAGTTAACTTACATAACATATGTATCCTCAAATTGGAAATTACATGCAATGATTTGTAGCCATACTAATATTTCAATAAAAAGTTGGCTTAACAGTTTACAATAGCTTCAAAAGAAGTTTCCTTGGAAAATTTTCTAAGCCAACTTTTTTATAACTTTTCCAATTTTAGAATTATTTGCGACTTACCGCACATGTAGCCAGTGAACTGGCAACTTTTGATGCACCAAATCTACGTAAAGTTTTCTACTCACACTATAGCCCAGTGCAATATGCACCTTTTTATTCAAAATAAAAAAATACATGCATTTTTAGCATTCTGTATGTTTCTCTTTCTTCTTTCCGTTTATTTTTTCAATACATTATGCATATTTTCTTATCCACTTTTCTACTTCTTTCAATCAAACTTCCTAAATAAACAAATAATTTTATAATGCAATCAAATAAAATTAAGTTTTCTTCGTAACACAATTGGAATTGAGTTCTTATATTGAAAATATTTTTAACAGACAAACATTTTTTCATACAGTTTAGAAAAGATTACAATACTCAACAAATTTGAAGGGAACATTTGCTTACTTACTATGTGCAAGGAAGTATGAGGGGTGTCCTAAGAACAACACAGAAATCAACAATTTTCCATCACGTACAGCTATTTTTGTCATTTTAGTGTATGGTGGTGGTTTGAGCGCTTCACCCTTTGCGTTGTTGTACGAAAAGTATGCTATTTGTTGGGAAATTTTTAATATAATTTTCGGTTTAAGCAACCCAAAATCAACAATTAACAGCCGCTGACAACACCGTCGCAAAATGCCTGTAAACTAATGTTATTAGCTTAAGAAAATTCCATATTAATTTATGAACGAAATATAGTGTCGCTGAACGTGAAAATAACACCATTGATTGCTTTCTTATCGACAACTTTTTTGCTAAATAACAAAACGTAAACGCATTTTGTGAAAGGCTGAATATTTCTTGCTGATACATGTATGTATATGCAAATATAAGTGAGTATAAGTTATTCCCATAGTTTAGCAAACTAAGCATATACACTTAATACTTGTATACAGGGATGGCGGACTATTTAGTATACCCTACCATGTGCATTAAAATTAAAAGAAAATTAAAGAAAACTTAAAACTATCGAGAAGCAATTGAAATATAGGTATACAGCAACATTTACTAAATAATGCTGAAGGAAAACAAATCAGTAATTATAAAAAGAAAACATAATAGAAGGCAAATTCAGCAATGGAATTGACTGATTTTGGAGCCATTGAATCACAGACCTTGACTTATGGCAGGGCGCATTGTCCTGTTGAAAAACTGGGGAGGTGTATACCTATAACGGTAAGTTATCCAAAAAGGGTAAGAGATTATTTTCAAGCCAGTTCTGGTATACTATAAAGCTTGCCCGTTATCTGCACTATCGGATCAACAACATGCTTCGTAAAGTAACCCATACACACCGTAACACTTCCACCGCCGAATTTAACCGTCTTCCATGCATATTTTGGGTGCAATACTTTATTTGGAGGGCATCGCACATAAGTTCTGCTATCAGGCCTGAGTAAGTTGAAATTAAATTTGTCGCTCCATACTATAGAATTTCAAAAAAAAAAAAAGAGGACAACCCCTGAAAAATCCAATCGCGCCTTTCGATTATTTTGTGTAACTTTTGGCTTTTTTAAACTTTGGCGTCCCCGAAAGTTGTTTTCCATAAGTCGCTGTCTAACAGTGCTACTAGCATTGTTTTCGTCATATTTATCGTGCATTGAAGCTCGTATTTGGGAGGGAGTCGCAAAAGAGTCTTTAAGCGCCTGCCGAACAATGAGGGAACCTTCTATTTTTGTGGTCTTTCTGCGTCTAAATATTATTTTATGTGTACATCTTTTATTCTCATGGTAATATCTGAGAACGCTTCAAATTTGTTTCCGTTATCTTCAAATTTCAAGCAATACTATTGAAGTATGCAAAGATGTGCTAATTAGTGTGCCACCGGTGTATACTCCAATATACATACTGTATAAGTATATGTTCAAACATTTCAATAGAAATGATTTTCGCTCCTAAATGTTAAATGTGAATTTGTATTGCCGCGCATGAATAGATATGCTTACGAAAATAAACTTAAAAGGATTTACATATGTAAAAAGGTTGCATTTGCTTGCTGCTACACCCTCAAATACTCCTATTAAAATGTTATGCAAACTGTTTCAACAACAAGCAATGCGCCTACGCATATGCTAAACAAAAAAGAGCAAAAGCACATTTGACATTAGAGTTTGTATGGCGAAGCGACAAATCTACACAGAAGTTGTAATCAAGTCCCAATTCTTTACGTACGTGTTAGTGAAAATAGAAAGGCTTCGGTTATTAGGGAACATTACTTATTTATTTCGATTGTATTGCATTTGAGGTATTACTTTTCATATTGCCATATAAATATGTCACAGATTAATATTTTGTAAAATGAAATGCTAATATTAAAAGAAATTGGTAGCTGGGCTACATAAGTTGCAGCGAATACGTTTTATACCAGATGATGATGTGAAAAAATGCGTTTATAAGAACTCATTGCAAGTATTATATTTCAATAATGAGACCCACACAAATTAAATTTAACTTAATTATGCCAGAATCGGGGACATATTATTAACGCATACCAAATTTTATTTGGTATTATTAATCGAAAATAATAATAGCAAAAACGGAGAGCAAAAGGCGGGACATTTCGAAAAAACTACATATTTTTGATTTGGGTTAAATTCCATTTTATAAAAACTTGTAAAATTCAAAAAATCGATCCACTTTGTTGTTATTACGGCTTTCACAAGAAGTCCCTAAAAGTACCTGTAGATAACCATAGCGTTATCATAAAATTATATTAGGATGGATGCAGTGGAATTTTTCATAAATTTGGTGGTATTATAATGAAATAAGTATACTTTTAAATGTACTACTGTGCCCAAAGGTGACATTTGAATTTAAACTGCGCGCGTCGAAGGATTTGGAGAATCATTCTTTTTTTTTAGGTTGGTAGTACTGTCAGTCACATTTATGTCAAAATATTCATTAGTGTTTGAGATACGTGTCGTTTTGTGAGCTGCTAAAAGTGAGTTTTTCGTTTTTTGCGATGTCGAAATTTGTTAAGCAAAGAATTTGCATTAAATTTTGTTTACGGAATTTTCTGCTGCGGATACGTTGAGGATGGTGCAGAAAGCCTTTGGTGATGAGGCTATGTCTAAAAAAAATTTTTACTAGTGGTGTAGTGAGTTCCAAGCCGGCCGTTAACGTGTCGAAGACGAAGAGCGTCCAGGGCGACCATCAACCTCAACCGACGAAGCTCACGTTCAACAAATAAAAGATTTGGTGTTGAAAAACCCGTCGATTAACAATTAGAGACCTTGCTGATGAAGTTGGCATATCGAAAGGCTCAGCCAATACCATTTTGAAGGATGTTTTGGGCCTCAAGTGCGTCAAATCTCGACTGGTACCGAAAACATTGAATTTTTTGAAAAAAGGCGTCGCGTTGAAGTGTGTGAAACGATGCTTTCCGATTACCAGGGTGTTATGAAATGCATTATAACTGGCGATAAGATCTATGCTTACGACCCCGAAACAACCGATCAATCGAGCGAATATCGTGCCAAAAGAGAGCCGAGACCAAAAAAATCGCGCCAAAGGCGCTCAAAAATCAAGGTATGTTGACTGTTTTCTTCGATTATCGTGATGTTGTGCATTATGAATTCCTTCCAACCGGTCAAACAGTCAACAAGGAATATTATTTGAACGTTATGCGTCGTTTGCGTAACGCTATCCGTCTAAAAAGGCTGGAATTGTGGAAAGACAATTTTTGGATTTTACACCACGATAAAGCACCATTCCATACTGCCGTCGCAATTCGTGATTATTTGGCCAAAACCACAACCCATATCATTCGGAACTGAAAGCCATCCCGGAAAGTGACTACAACCAGTGTTTTGAAGATTGGAAAATCCGTTGGCATAAGTGCATTACATCGGGAGGAGATTACTTTGAAGGGGATGAAATTTATTTGGAAGAATAAATAAAGAATTTTCAAAATAAATACAATGTCACCTTATTTAGGGCACAGTAGTCCCTTATACTTTTAGTTTTGACGATATTTAATTTCGCAAATTCTTGTAACCAACTAATGGTGTAAAGGTGGTAAAAAACTCGCAATCTACAAAGGGCGCTGATGTCTTAAAAAAATATACAAACGCACACATAAATAGCATACAATAAAAAAATCATTATCAGGCAGGCACATTAACAAAAGAAATGAAAATGAATGCAATGTCTCACTACATCCTTAACACCAACCTGCCAGAAATGCCGCCAGTCAAATAATCATTTGAGCTCTTTCAATTCAAGCCGCTGGGCTTTTCGCCTTATTGTAGTACTTTTTATTTAGTTATTTGTACAATTGTTTGGTTAAGTTTTTCTTTGTGACATTTGCCCATTGTCCTGAATTGCACAAATTCCTATGACAGCGTTTAGAGGAGGTGCATGTAGGATGAATTTTACATTCCTTTTATTTATGACGAATATTCGTGCTACGCATATACGGCTTTTTCTAGTTTTGATTGTTCTCTTGTTCACCTATAAGAAGTGAATGCCAATGCATTGGCATATTTTTAAAAGAAATAGAAACCCGTTATGAGAGTAAGTAGCTTCTACAACTTTTTGTTAGTAAACTTTATTTATGTCTCTCAAGTTATTATCTAGAACGTTGTCAAAAGATGTACGATTATATAATGTTCGAATGAGAAATATTTATCTAGGAAATAAACCATTAATTAAAAATTTAAATTTTTAGTTTCATTTTTAGTTTTACTACATTCAAAATCAATCAAATTACCATGTTCTTAAATTTTGTTTACAAATGTCAACCTTAGTAAATTACTGAAAATAATCGTCTAATGATTGTAATTATTTCAAATAAAGTATATGCACATTTCGCACAATCATATTATTTAAATTATTGAGTTATAATGTAAATAATGCAATTCAGCGTTGAATCTATTTTGTATAATTGTATATTGTCTATACTTTTCGGCCACACGTACATATAACTAGTATGTGTTATCATTTTTAAATAAATAAAGTGATGCATCGAAATTTATTTATTTACGAAATGTGATAAAGGGTAACCAAATTCAAATGCCAGCACTATGCAATAAAAGACTAACCAAACAAATTTTAATGAAACAATTATTTCCGACGCTTAGGCGGGCTAACTGACTGGGCGGTTAAATATTTAGTTACTGTAATAATTGTTATGGTCATTAGAATAAGTAAGGAAGCGCTAAGTTCGGGTGTAACGGAACTAAGTCTGGGGAAATCAAGCTCCATATAACTCAAACACTGACAAAAATATTCCACTTAAGGTTTTAAAAATCGGGAATTACTATATGTAGTATATATGATATGGGGGTGGTATACTACCTACTTTTAACGTGTCTCACTAAGGTAGCTCACATACCATCACCAATCACATGGAGTAAAGTCATAAGTGTTATATGTTAGTTATATGGGGCCCGTCGTCCATTTTTTAAACCTACACTTTTAAAGAACTCTCATACCATTTCGGGTACTATTTAGCTATTGATTTATCGCACTTTTAATAGTTATTAACAGTACCGTTATATGGAGGGGAGGCTGGGTTATCATCCCATTTCATCCATTTTCACACAGAAGTTTTTATAGTATTTTATCCAAGAAAATTTAGTTGTAGTAGCTTTAGTGGTTTAAGATATATAATATGATCCTTAAACTTGTTTGATGGCGCGACCACGACCAAAAGTTTAAGCCCACAAATGAAACACCAGGTCCTGACAATCTTTAAGGACATCTATACCCATAACGCGAGGTGTTTATTAACGCCACCCAAAAACAAATGTGGGCTTCACTGCTGCAAAAAAATTGTTTGTGAAAATGGTTATTCGGCATCAATTCTTCCACCAGTTGGATTCAGTTAGCCTGCAAGTCAAGACTCTTCTGCAAAAGCTTCTACAAGTGTATGGGCATAGCTCAAATTGCGACATGCGATGGATTTATTCAGATATTCTTCGATACTCAGCCCCAAAGCGGTAATAGCGTCTTTGGTGTGGACTGTATGGCGTCTCAGAGAAAGATTATTATCCACTAGAGATCGATGTGCGAAACCGATGCATGATTGCTCAAATCACCGCCCCGGCTGAGCGATTATATCAACCGAATATTGGACACAGCACGCTAAGCATCACATACTCACTCAATTCATGCGGCCAACACTGTGACATTTAATTTACTTTAACAATTATAACAAGTCTTCCAAGTGGGCTGGGTACCGCCATACGCACTTATAAAACCATTGTTAAAATCGTACTCATGCAGATGCACGCATACGTTTTTACGGTGAATAAGCCCAAATATTCAGCGAAATTTTTAAACCGCTTTGTGACAGTTGAATTGCTTGTTAAAATTTGACATATTGGCGCGTGAAGAGCAATTATGATGTTGACGGTGCCGCCGATTTTGAATATAAAACAATACTATCGGTAAAATGAGCGATGGTACCGCTGTCAAATATATGACCTTCCAATTTTGCAATTATAATATGTATCTGGTTTAATTGGTTATTGGTGCACACTTTTTGCCGTTCCAACACGCTTGATAAACCATGGCATACACCGCTTACTACAAGTAGCTGAATAATAGTTAAGTATATGCCGAAACAAGTGCGAAGATAGATAAACATGACTTTGGCTTGCAATAAATTAAATTACGGAAATTTTTATGAACAAAACCAAATGAAACAGTTGTTAAGGGTTATGTACAAGGTGCATTCCAAAGTAAGGACTTGTTGAACCCAGCGCCCCTGATCGCGCCATTTATATATCGACTGGTGCATTCGAACGCGCTATCTTTATCGATTGTCCAGAATTTCATGCCATTTCATTAATTGGAAGTTAAGTTATTGCGTTTTAAGTGTCAGTATGTTTGCGTTATCGGGGCAAAAATGAGCCTCGAACAAAGAGCCAACATTAAATTTTATTTTGAAATTTGGTAAAACTGTTACCGAAACCTTTCAATTGATGAAGCAAGTTTGTAGCGATAATTGCTTATGCCGTAGCAGAGTGCACGAGTAGTTTCAACGTTTTCAAAGTGGTCGTTAGGACAAAAATGACGATCAATTTGTGGGCCAATAAAAATCCGTGATCACCGGAAACTCCATCGAAACTGTGCATGAATTCATCAAAGATCAGCCGAAATCATAATTGAAATTCATGGAAATGGAATTGAACATCTCCAAAACATCGATTTATCGTACGTTAATTCCGCACAAATGGACTGACGACCAAAAATTACTCAGAATCCAACATTCGAAGGACGATTATTTGACCAAAAATCACATTATATCCATTAACCACTCCCCATTTTCACCTAATATGGTGTGATTTCTTCCTTTTCGGGAAAGCGTTATGCTGACGTAGAGGCCATTCAAAAGGCTGGCACCGGCATACTGGCGGCCATACCGGCCAACGAGCTAAAACATTCGTTCAGCATGCTTTTGAACCTAGCAAAAAGCTATATTGTAGCAAAAGGAGACTATTTTGAATAAAATAAATTGATTTTGCCGAAAAACCCATTTTTCTGTTTACTTTGGAACGCATCTTGTATGCAACTTTTTTACGTATTGGAAATGTTATCGTAAGCCTACAAAATTGTGCAAGCTTTTGCCCAGCATAAACGTCTAAATAATTATTTCGAAAATGATGTTTTCTGCTTTTCTTACACGCTGTATCATCACCGATTTAGTCAGTTGGAATAATCCTTCGAAATGATATCCTTGTGACTGCTGAAACTAAAATATCTTGGTACACATGTTCCTTAGTCAAAATGTAAAAACAAGTTCGTAGATGGGCTTAGTCGGACCACTGCAACGACCATTAAGGGAAAACTTTAAAGTGCCATAACTAAACGCTAAAATAAGATATGGAACTGTCCATATGATAAGACAGAGAAATGCAGTACACAGGGGGATCTTTGGGTTAAAAATGTTGAAAAAGTGGACAAGACCCCACCCACTAATAGGTTTAATGTACATATTATATAATAATTACATTATCCTTCCCTCGGCAGTTAAAAATGCTAAACCCCGCGTTCATCAATCAAATGATTCCAATATTGAAGATAGTCAATTAACATATGCTGATGTAAGACTTATAAAAAGTTTTCTAAAAGAGTATTGATTTTGTAATATTGACATGAGAAAAACGAAAAAGTCATCGATATATTTTATTTAACTATTACTATTTTATTTATAAAACGACCTCGAGGTAAAACTTCTGAAAAATAATTTTATACAATATTGATTTGCTTATTTTATACTGTGTTCAAAAAATAAGGTTTATCCTTTGCGCAAATTTTGCATTTACGTTTTGCAAATTAACACCTTTTAAATTACGCTCACTGGCAGATTGACAATGCTACAGTGATGCTACAGATTGATTGCCACAATGCACTATGTATAATAGTTTTGTTTACCTAACACTAATCGAGTTAGATAAAACTAATATAAATTATGTAATATAATGGGTTGTCAAAAAAGTCTTGCGGTATTTTTATTGAATCAACTCGTGTGGTACCCATACATCGAGCTTCTTAGTGACTCTAAGCTTCCTCAAATGGTTTATAACGGTTTGATGACTACTATGCCGGTCTCTTTCGACCAATTCAGCGATTATATCGCAATTTTCGACGACAGGCCTTCACGAGCGTGGCGCATCTTCGACCAACTCTACACCAGAACGAAAACGTTGAAACCATCCTTGTGCGGTGGAAATGGAAACTGTATCGGGTCCATAAACTGCACAAATTTTATTGGCGGCTTGAGATGCATTTTTGCCTTTATCGTAGAAGTACTGTAAAATATGCCGTAATTTCTCTTTATTTTGCTCCATGTTTGCGACGCTATAACTCACGAACGACTTAAAAGAATCGACAATCAATCAAGCGTGTGAAATGAGCTTTCCAAAAAGGTATAGCATGACCCGATGCTACGAATGAAACTAGAACTACGCGATTTCAACGCCAACTAGCTAAAATACCGGAAGACTTTTTTGACAACCTAATATAATGTATATATAAGTAAATTAGACGGGTTGAAATCCAGGCGACTGTATGTATGTCCGTTCGTCCGATCGTGCAAGCAGTAATTTGAGTAAAAACAGATAAATTGATTAAAAGTGAAGTGGTATTCGAGGATAGGCGCAATTGGGCCACTGGAATGCCGACAAATTGCCGTTAAAGGAAAGTATATAAAGTGTTTTAACTAAGCACTTAAATAAGATATAGAACTATAACCTGGCATAGAGGATTGAAATATGAAGGGACAACTGTGCGCAAAAAATTTTGAAAAAGTTGTCTTGGCTCCGCCCTCTCCTAGACAAACAAAACAACAATAGCTAAATTCTTTGAGAGAAATACCTATAAGGACTACTACTGACAGAGTGAAAAGGGATGAAATCTGATTAAAACTCCGCATATAACGGTACTGTTAAAAACTGCTAAAAGGACGATAAATCAATAACTATGTCCACCCCCGAAATTGTAGGAGACGGCTTTATACCAGCCATTGTAAATACTGGACAATTAGCGTGACACAGTATATTTAATAATAATATAACGAGAGAAAACTTTACACGAATAATGTCTTTAAAGTAAACCACCTTCTGTTCAATAATTTTCCAAATCCAACGAAAGCTTTTCCAGCCCCTAAGTTCGGAATATTTAGACACCGCCACCTATAGTTGACTTTTTACCGAAAATATTAGTGAATGTGTCAGAGAGAATCCTTTCTTCCTTTACTATTTTGTGGCTGGTGCCGAAACGTGGTGTTTTCAATATGATCCCGAAACGAAACGCCAGAGTGCTGAATGGGAGGCACCTTACGAGCCCAAACCCGAAAAATCGCGCATGAAGATGTCAAACGTGAAGACAATGCTGATTTGTTTTTATAATTCCAAGGGTATTGTCCTCAAAGAATTGGTTCCACCTGGCCAAAACGTTAATGCAGTATTCTACCTTGGAGTTTTGAAACGTTTGGTGCACCGTATTCGACGTGTTCGGCCGGAATATAGCGATGATGAAAGTTGGCGTTTGTTGCATGATAATGCGTCGTTTCATCGATCGACGCTTGTGTCTGATTATTTGACCAAAAATTACATTTTAACCATTAACCACTCCCCGTATTCACTTGATAATGCACCGTGTGACTTCTTCCTTTTCGGAAAATTGCATTTGCTCTTGAAAGAAAAGCGTGATGCAACAATTTCGATCTTTTTTGTACTCTTGCCACTTGTTGATACACATTATAATAGTTTTCTTCACATAACGGTAGTATTACCTAAAGCTAATCGAAATTTATATAGAGTTATATATATATGTATAAATGATCAGGATGACGAGAAAACATGAAATCCGGAAGAGTGTCTGTCTGTTCGTCCATCCGCCCTTGCAAGCTCTAACTTGAGTAAGAATTGAGATATCTGGATGAAACTTGCTATGCGGGATTTTCAGTACAAAGAATATTACGAGTTCGTAGATGGGCGTAATCGGACCTTGTGTACGCCCACAGATCGCTATTAACCGAAAACATATAAAGTGCCATAACTAAGCACAAAATAAAGATATAAAATCAGTAAGTCGAAATCGGACTACAACCACGCCTACTTCCCATATACCCCAATTTTAAAGTCCATTTCATTCGTTCAGTTTCCAGTACACAACTGAAGAAACAATTAATATAACGGGATACAACTTTGCAGGAATAATGGCGTTGGTGTGTGTCACATTATGACCAAAAATTGTTCAAGCCGATATGTGCCGAATATTTAAACCCCGGTACCTATAGTTGACTTTTGATCAGAAATGTCGGTCAATAACTGAAATTAAAGAATAATCCATCTCTTATAATGTCTGTATGTCAAAAATGGGTTGAATCGGCCAATATGTGAGTTATTCCAATGAAAATAAGGGATCGAGTTTTGCTCAACAGTGTATCTTTGGGAATAAAATAAATAAATTTGAGTAAAAACTTTGCCTAGTACCTACATATATAAAATATCAAGATTTTCGAACATCCGGCTGATATGATTAGTTTTACACCTTAATGTATTTCTTTGGCTTTGATTCGTGCAAATTGCAAAAGTATAAGATGTTCGTTTCTACCCGAACTTAGCTCTTCCTTACTTGTTTCTTGAATTTTCTGTAATTGTAACTCTCACAGTTGTAAAAGGCTTTATTGAGAATAATCAACAGTATTTTTACAAAACCTAAATTGCAGTAATTTAAAACAATTAGTTGCATATATTGTAAAAATATTCTATTGAATTTTTAACCCTGATGAATGCATCAAAATTTTTGTATTTCGAACCGCAACAATTTCTCTTTTCACTCACGCATAGTATGCAATTATGTAAGTATGAATGTAAGTATTAGAAATAAATTTTTGTAATTCTTCGAAACTACACAACACTACGGAAAAATATTAGAAATACAGAGTAACTAGTAGCATTTCCTAAAAACAAACTATTTAGGAAAATGAAATGAATTTGACTTAAATCGAAAAAATATTTTTAAGTGGTTGTGTGAAATATGTAAAATTTTCATCAAAATGAAAGCGCTTAATTAGCTTTAAGAGCTTGCAGCGTGGGAACAGCCTCAACATGTTAAAATTATCAAAACATCTACACATACTTGCTTTCCAACACATTTAACTACCATATACATGTTAACATGGCAAATGTTAACAGTTGCCAAATAATAATAATGCGTAATCAGCAAAGCATAGCGGAAATGCATCTTTGGTTGCACAATATTTCCCACAGTAAAGCGAAGCGGAAATCCAACACGCGCAACCGAAATAAGTCAATTCGGAGAATTGACAACATCAAGTCAGCAGTTGGCCGGTGCAACGTAGCTTAGATTTTAAGTAAACTAATTTTTAAGCTTTAGTCTTAGTTCTGTACCCGAACCGTAAATTAATAAATAACATTTTTTTTAAAAGAAATTTATATAAAATTTCTTAACTGGCGCCCAACGTGGGGCCTTCGCTAGTCGCTTAAATCGATAAATACATTTCGCGGGTGTATCCGGATAATACCTATCACCTAGACGGCGAAGGCTTGGGCTAAGACTCATCACAACAGAAGTGCGGGAAAAGAGGCCCCCTAGTAGCAAAACTGCAAACGGGAAACGCGAGTCGTTAGCCGCCTGCCCAGGACTATGTTCCTGTTACCAGCGTAAGAACTAATCTTAAGAATCTATATTAACATTTTTATATATGTAAAGGAAATTTTTTTTTATTACATAAAAAGTGAAACTGTTTAATACGAAATTTTTTTAATATAAAAAGTGAAACTCTTTAATGTAAACCAAACTATGTTTAAGAAATCTTTAATGCAAATGTGAACACAATCTAAGAATAGTGACATAATTTAAGAAAGAGAGCGTAATTCAGAAAAAATTAATTGAAATAGACGAGATAATATTATATCAAAAATAAATAAATAAATAAATATATCGAAAATAAGCTAACTAAAAGTGAAAAATTTAGAAAGGAAAGTTTTAACTCAAAACAAAATAAGCTAGGGATAAATTAAATTTTTAAAATAAAAAAGTGAATAATAGAGATATATCAACCATGCCAGTTAATCCTGCCAACCTCGTTCGGCCACCAATACTTAACGCACCCCAAGGGCCACCAGCACCTTCTGGTCAGCCTCTTGCCTCTTCTAATTCATTCTCTATGGATGAGTTAACTACCGTAATCACAGAAATAATGCGCTGTTTAAAAGCAGAGCGAAGTTTCACCTCATTCGACGAACTCCTCGATAACTCCGTCTACGAGTACAATTTTTCAGTCCACTCCTCCACAAAGAAAAAACCAATAGAGGTATTTTTCGGGAGAAGAATCTCCACAGACCCAAGCCAATTTGAAAGAGCTAGGGAAGAAATTATCTCGGAACTAAGAAATAGACAACTAAAAGATCTTTCCTACCATAATAAAGCCCGTCATCCAATTAAAACATATGACCCTGGAGAAACAATTTACGTTAGGATAAACACACGACTAGGAACCAAAATAACTCCAAAATTTAAAAAAGAGGTAGTAAAGGAAGACAAAAATTCCACCGTCTTGACAGAATCAGGAAAAGTAGTTCATAAACGCAATATAAAAAATCAAAATTAAAATTTTTGTTTCCAGACTGCTCCTTATTTACCCAGTATTCGCATCAATAGACATTTATGACTACTCCGCGGCACAAATAGTTACGATAAATGACGGACTAGTAAAAATCCAGAATGGAGACTTCAGGCTAATACACATAATCGACCTCAACAAGTACGAACAATTTCTGACGGACATGTACAGATTCACCTCTTCGGACATACCCAAGGACACAATCCTTTATCCCATCCTAAAACACGAATTAACCCAATCTCTTCAAATTTTAGATACAATAAAACCTGTCGAAAGAAGACAGAAAAGATCCATAAATAGTTTAGGAACGGCTTGGAAATTCATAGCCGGAAGCCCCGATCACGAGGATCTGGATGTAATAACCAAAAATCTTAATGAAATTAATAATAACAATAATAAACAAGTACTAATTAACAATATTTTTAACGAAAAAATTAATAACATTAGCATTATAGTAAATAATCTTCTTAATAACATAAGGAAAGATACTTATGTAGAAAACGAGACTATTATAAACTTACAAAATAGAATTAGATTAATAAAAGAAGAGTTGATTAACATTAAATACGCCATACAGTGGGCAAAGAAAGACATTTTAAACACATTATTGTTAAATAAAAATGAAATCGAAATTGCATTAGAAAATTTAGAAAATGACGAAATACCTTTCAAAAATGCTGAAGAAGCACTAGAAATATCAAATATAAATGTAATTAGTCAAAATATGACAATATTTTACATGGTAAAAATACCATTAACCATTAAGGAAAATTTTCAAAAAATGATTATAAGACCAGTTGTAAAACAAAACAAAATTATAATTAATGTCGAATTTGATAAAATATTAAAGGGTACAAAAGATACCTATGGAATTAAAGAAAAATGTAATAATTATAAGAAAATTGAGATTTGTAAGCAAACTCAACTAATAAATATAAGTAATAGTAGTTGTATACCTAGAGTAGTAAATAGCCTAAATTCATCTTGCACTGTAACAAACGGCCAACATATTCAACAAAATGAAGAAGTAAAACCTGGCACCATATTACTTAATGGCTTCCAAGGAGTAATAGATGCTGACGGAATGCAGAAAAATTTATCAGGGACACACCTTATTAATTTTCATAACTCAACGTTAAAAATAAATCATCAATTTTACATTAATTACGATTTGGTTCCACTGCCGGCAATCCCAGCAGTCCTGCAACCAGCACCGATCGAAAGAAATCGAATTGAATTACTTTCTCTCCAGGCCTTAAAGGAGTTTCATATTGATAACATACGAAGAATAAATCTTCTAAAGGCAGCAACGATATCCAATAGCTCCCTTTCACTTGGAGCCGTTGCAACTATCATTCTCGGTATAATATTTTTTCGGAAATTCTGGAGAAAGCACCAAAACAGAATAATCATATCTTCAAGCCTGGACCTTAACCAGATGCCCCCAGCGAATATTGATCCTAAGGAGATCAAAGATCTTTCCAATGATCAAAATACTTACATCAATTTTAACAACCTCTCCTATTTTTGATAGGCTCTCGGGACGATCGCTTTTAAGAGGGGAAGTGTTAACATGGCAAATGTTAACAGTTGCCAAATAATAATAATGCGTAATCAGCAAAGCATAGCGGAAATGCATCTTTGGTTGCACAATATTTCCCACAGTAAAGCGAAGCGGAAATCCAACACGCACAACCGAAATAAGTCAATTCGGAGAATTGACAACATCAAGTCAGCAGTTGGCCGGTGCAACGTAGCTTAGCTTTTAAGTAAACTAATTTTTAAGCTTTAGTCTTAGTTCTGTACCCGAACCGTAAATTAATAAATAAAATTTTTTTTAAAAGAAATTTATATAAAATTTCTTAACTTACATGTATATATACATTTTAAGCAATTTCGCCATTGCGGACTATTTCATTGCTTTACAAATCACACTTTATCTACTTGTGGGAACATACTATATGTATTGCTAAATGTAATCTTATATACCATATGCTTAAACAGATGAAGGTGTATCAAGGTATTTTTGTCTACATTTTAAACGAGTGAAATAATTAAATATACCGAGTAAAAATTAATCTTGCTTCTCATTCAGCATAGATTAAGAACTGAAAGGAGATCAGAAAAATATTGTACCCACTATAATGAAGATATGACTAACAAAGAAGTGATTTCTAACAGCTTTTGTCTTTAAGTACAAGAAGCTACTTGCTGCAATCGCTTTTCAATATAGTAGGGCTTAACATGCTAGAAACCTTTTTCAAACAAGTGATTAAAGTCTAAAGTAAACAAAAATATTCTGGCAAGTTTTGAATATCAAAAAAAATGTCCAGCGCAACATGCAAGTAATTATTAGATAACATCTGAACCAAGTAGAGTCCTTTTTCAATAGCCGTTTTTTGACAGATCACGCGTGAGTCGTATCATGCTGTTACATTATTATTATAAAAACCTTACGCCTGAACAACGTCTATAAATCGTTGAATAGGTTACGGTAGTTGCATATTCAAAGTGCAGACGTGGGTATCCTTGTTTCCGTTGTCCACCCTTAGATCTCAAATCGAGTAAGCTTTTCGCTGGATTATAATCTTTCATGCGAACGATATAGTGTTATCAGCTCAATCGTTACAATTTTGTGGGCCGTAAAAATCATACAATGCGAGGTGCCATCTCTGCAATACTAGTTCAAGCTAAGTATTAGAGATCTATTTTTGACAAGACTATGCTGATATTTCGAGACAAGCTCAATAACAGATTATTATTATTATTGTATTTTAGTCGCCTCTTACGACAGGCATGTCTTACCGGCAAATTCTACCCTCTGCCCGCTGGGAGAAGGATAGAGTATCGCCTTATTTCTATGATTGAAAATGTCTTCATCCAACCAAATCTTGATCTGCAGCTGGACCATATGCCTAACCAGCTCCTTACGGCAGACTCCAAACAGCTCAGAGTAATCCACTTTGGTCTTTGGTTGCTCTTAAGCCGCCTTAAAGCTCTTTGGTCTAGTGGCGGGATGATAATGTTATCTCGCTTGCTTTTTGGTTCCTCTTCTTTCCTCTTCTCGCGATAAAGTTCTTTCACAGCCCTCACTTCAATTGTCTGAAAGGTACGTAGAGTTATTTTTAATTAATTAACTAAATCAAATTAATATACTTATGGAAGTTTTGAGGTAGTCACTGAATAAAAATGATTTTATGGGGTGGTACAAAAAATAAGATATGAAGATAGATATAAGATATTTAGACCCGAAAGTAAAGTTTATAAGTTATTTTTTATAGAAAAAATTCAATACAGGTATATTTTGGAAGAAAAATACTACATTTCTTAATATGTTCAACGGTAACTGTAGGGATCCATAGCGTAATTTTATATACCAGGTAAAGCCTTAAATCTCACAAAGATTTTGTAAAGGCTTTGTATGTTATTTTTTTATAGAAAAACAGTCATAAAAACAAGTAGATATAATATACACCGCTACATTTGAAACTTCCTCGGGCATTTGTATATATGACCCTCTTACAATAAATTCATGACGATTGATTTCAACGCAAATGTTAAATTTTTTTGTTGCCTTGGCACACCCATTGAGATGAAGCCTTAGTCGAACGATCGTCGCTATTTAACAACTACAAATTTTACGTTGACTCTTTAACCTGCAATTTGTGTTGAGAGCCGCCTTATCAATTCTCGTAGTTACAGCTTATTCGCCAGTCGGTGCCAAAAGCAACTACGCAAGCAATTTACTAAAACACACAAATGCTTTCATCGTTTCAACAAGTGAGTTTGTGCAACTATATTTTACCATTTTTCGGTGTAGCAACTTCTGTGGCATTCAACATTCAGCACCTTTTACCAAACCACAACGGACATGAAGTACGCTCCGTGCATTTCTGTATTGAAAAAACTGTAGTGTGCGTATATATAAATATATATGTATACATATACGTATCATTGGTATATGCTTGCACTACCGTTTCATGCGTCATCTAATTTTATTGTACATATAAACATATCTACGAATATATCCATCTACATCGATTCCTCTGCAAGTTTCATCTCAAAATATACACACACTGAATGCTTGTAACCCCCTTCAAACCTTTCTTCTGATGGCAATATTTAAAGATCAAAACCAAACGCCCAACTTTGTAGTAGTTACCACAGCAGTAACACCTATTGCACTCAAACTTGCTTTCACTTGACTACGTTCGAGTAAAGCTGCACATTAGGGTGGCCGTTGTTTCCTAGTTTATTGTTTTTTTTTTCTTTGGAAATATCCGATGAAGTTATAGTTTTTACCCTAAATAAAAGGTACCAATGTAAAGAAACTCTTAGTTTTTAATTTAAATTTCACCAAATCTTCTTCTTTTTTTATATATTTTTTAATTGTACCTTTATAAATTAAAGGTACAATTTTAAGAAGGTGATTTCCAGTTACAATCTTTACTCCAAACGGAAGGTCTGATTAAATTTCCTGTTAAAAGTATGTATCAAACCAGCTGTATTGACATAGTGCATATAACGTTTAAAGGAAGGTTCTTATGAAAAACATTACCTTTCACAGGTGCAGTTTTTGTGGCATAAAGGGGCACATAAAGATCTTTATCTTGAGTTTGAACGGTCAGTTTATATGGCATATATATGCTATAGTGATCCGATTCGAACAGTTTCTTCGGAAAAACGTAATATATTCAATTCAGGGTATAAAAATCTTTAAAACTTTTTGGTGGAGCAAAAAATTTTATATTACAATATCACTTGGAGTTGTTGTTTTAAAAGGTAGGATATTTTAGACATGTTGTATTCTTAATTTGAGAGCAAAAATTGAACTTGGGAAATAACAGACACCCTACTGCACTTATCTCTGTATATTTGTAAATTTCAATGTTTGCTGACATTGATTCAGGTCAAATGTTTAAAATTTTAACTACTTGTAACTTGAGATGTTTGTCGTGCGTTTCATGTAGTTTACCAAAGCAGCTATCGTTCCTGACAATTTAAGCTAAGCAGCAAATGCAGGTACTGCTACATATAAGTTATTTATTTATTTGTTCATTCGTTCACATTGAAAGCCAAACTTAGAATAATTACAAAATTTGTCTTACGCCTAATTTATTTTATCAAGTCACGTTGCACGTGCACCTGTTGTTGTTAAAAAGCAGCACTGAAGTTCTCAAGTAGCGGCGGTGCTGTATCATCATTTACTCCGGATGCGCGTGTGGTGTCGTTTAACCGTGGGATAGCGACCGCTGTCCAAATCGCATGCTTACGTAAGCTTTTACTTGGTTACTTGTAAAAGCTATGTAAGCCAATTTCGGCGTATGTTGCGTTAACTCCTACCCCTTTAGAACATGCAGCGTCCTCGTTGGATGTCCTTGAAATATCGTCAGGTGTAGGAGTTGATCCTTTCGTTGGTGTAAGATTATTATTGACCTGAATACGAAATTTCGTTTTTCGTTTGAGGAGGATCTTTCTTGCTATCATTACAAACAGGGCAAAAAGTAATAGTATTATTGCTGTGGATCCAGTGAATAGGCTGATTTTGTATTTAGTGTTGATGGCATTGATTTGTTGGATATTTGCTACGTTAAGGTCCTTCAAATATTGCAGAGAGAGGACTTCTTCGAGATGTGCTGTAACGTCTGCCGATTTGATGATAGCTGGTAGGGGTTGTGCAAAAACTTGATTTCTATTTGTATAATTCTTGTTTTCAATAGTTAAACTTGCGTTATCGTATTTTATCAGGAAGGTTCCTTGTAAACTGATAACCTCGTTGTCTATCTTCAGAGACCCATTATAACCGTTGATAAGCAATAAACCAGATGTTACCTCTTCAATTGTTGGTATGTGGTGGTTATTGACTAAAGTACAGTTGGATGCGTAGCCCTTTAGTAGATTTGGTACGCAGCTGCTTTTCGTGACTTTTTCTAAATTATCTTGCTTACAAATTATTAAATCGTTAACATTATTACAGCTATTTTTGACACCAAATATGTCTTCATTACAAACAATTAAATTTTCATATTCAAGTTTAATAGCCTTATTTCCTAGATTTACAGGTTTTGTTATTATTGATTTACAAAGCTCTTGACTTGTCAAGGGAAATTTTATAATATAAATGATAGATGATAAATTTGATGCAATTTTGACATCGCTAAATTCAATAGCTTCGATTACATTTATGTAAGGGGTATTTTGTTTTTCTAATGTTTCCTTGATTACAACTAATTCTTCATTTGATAACATAAACGAGTTTACAATTCCAGCTTTCGCCCACTGGATAGAATAATCTATATTTGTTAGCTCTTCTTTAATTAAATTTAATTTTCTCTCAATACCTTTTTCTACTTCTAATTTGACAATGTCATTTGACTTAATTTCATTTAATATTACATTAGAAATATGCGTCAGATTGTTTATTCTTTCTAGAATAGACTTATTAATTATTACTTGTTGGTTATTATTAACTAACAGGTTATTTATTTTATTGTTTAATATTCTCAAATCTTCATGGTCTGGGGATCCGGCCAACCATTTCCAGGCTGTGCCAAGAGAATCTATTGCTCGCTTGGTTCTTTTGGGTTTGAGCTGGGATAATAGGGATCGGATGGATTTTTCTTCTTGGGATAAGAATGAATAGCTACGGCTTTTCCTTGTTACGCAATGTTCTATTGAGGAATGTATTTCGTTGAGCACGGAGTCATATAGGTCGAGGTTAATGGTGTGTATCAATCTGAATGTTCCGGTCTGGACCTTTGCGGTTCCTATTTCTATCGTTACTAAGTGGCTGTTCGTATAGTCCAAAATTTTGACTTCTGCATTGCACAAAGCAAGCAAGATCCTGAAAAATTGAGTTTATTATTTTTTTATGAAACTTTTGTGAACGGTGCGACCTGATTTTGTTACAATCGTGTTGCCTTTGTCTTCTTGAACTATTTCTTTTTTATAACGGGGCGTTAATTTATTGCCTAGTCTTTTATTTATTTGAACGTAAATAGCGTCTTCGTTATTGTATGTCTTAAAATCAGTTCTATTCCTATTATGAAGTTCTAGGTCTTTTTCTTGTTTGTTTTTGAGATTTTTAATATTTTCTTGTCTGTCTAATTCGAAAGGATTAGGTCCGACTGTTCTTCCAAAAAATACTTCTACAGGCTTTCTTTTTGTGGTGGAATGAATGGAATAATTATATTTATACAAAGACCTATTAAGAAGATCTTCAAAGTTGGTATGGGTTTTCTCTGCCTTAGTACATCTCAGTACTTCGGAGAGTGTTGAATGGAATCGCTCTATCTGTCCGTTTATTGAACTTTTGTACGGTGGGGTTTTGAAGATTTCTATTCCATATTGGTTTTCCAACATGAAGGTTATAGAAGCTGAGTTTAATGATTTTTCGTTGTCAATCACGATTTTCTCAGGAATTCCAAATGATGTTAAGATTTCTCTTAAGGGTGTTTTTATATCTTCGGATGCTCTAGAAGGTACGACCTTTGCTTGAGCATATTTTGAGAACTTATCTATTGCTGTGAGCACTATCTTACTATTAGTGTAGTAAAGGTCTATGTGGACAAGTTGGCCTGGGTAATTGGGAATCGGAGTAGCTTTCAGGATGGGTTTTACGGGGTGTCTTTCGTATTTATTTTCTAAGCAGATTTTACACTGTTTTGTAATTCGTTTTATTTTGGCGTTCATTTGAGGGAAATAGCATCTTTCTAAAAGTTGTGCTTTATTTTCTGTGGGGTTGCGATGAGCTCTATTGTGTTCGTTGATTATTTCCGTTTCTTGTGCGGATTCATCTATGATGTCTTTTGTAAATTTTCGAGTGTAACGTACCCTGTATCTACTAAAATGAATTTGATAAATTGTTTGGATTTTGCCTAAGATGCTGTCTTCAGTTTTAATGCAATTTGTTACTGAAGGATTGAGATATCTTTTTAATATGGTAGCAAGACTTTCTTCCGTAAAATCTCTTTCAATTATGATATGCCTGTGATAGGTAGGAAAGGGTATTTTAAATTGGTATGAAGATGGTTCACCTGTTGAAATAAAGATTTGATTTTTAAAGGCATTGATTGGGGCGTCAGTATATGGAATTAAGGTTTGAGCTGAACTTTCGTCACTGTGTTGTGTTGCTGACATGGAATTTATTTGCTGTGGTGGTCTAGAAAGTGCGTCTGCCACAATATTGTTACTGCCAGGTTTGTATTTAATCTCATAATTATACTCTTCTAATATCGATTTCCATCTTTTCAGCTTATTGTTGGTATTTTTGCTACTGAGTGAATATGTTAACGGTTGATGATCTGTGAAGATTTTTACTGTGGTTGATCCATAAAGGTAATTCCTAAAAGTTTTTAAAGACCATATTATGGCTAAAAGTTCTTTTTCGTTAGTCGCGTAGTTTTCTTCAGTCTTTGTCAGTGTTCTGGAAATGAACGTTATGGGTTTGCCGTCCTGCTCTAGGACTGCTCCTATTGCGTGGTTTGATGCGTCAGTTGTCAAGTGAAATTCTTTTTCGAAGTCTGGGTATTGTAACATGACGTCAGAAGATACTAGTGATTTTTTTAATTTATTAAATGCTTCTATTGCTTTATTATCGAGAGTAATTTTAATTTTGGATGAAAGATTTTTGGACATACGTCCCTCTTCCCCTCTCAAAAGTACGGTTAGAGGTTTGGCAAGTTTTGCATAATCTTTAATAAACCGGCGGTAATAACCAGATAGTCCTAGAAAAGATCGGAGTTCTTTTAAAGTTTGTGGGGGTGGAAAGTCTAAAATTGCTTTTACTTTTGTTGGGTTTGTTTTTATTCCGTTTTGAGAAATGACAAATCCTAAAAACTCAACTTCCGTCTTTAAGAATTCGCATTTGTCAATCTGGATTTTCATGTTAGCTTTTTGTAGAGTTCGGAAAATTGTTTCAACATTTTTTAGATGGGAGTCTTCGTCTTTGCCAAAAATGATTATGTCGTCTATGTAAACGAAGCATATTTTGCCGATATATTCTCTGAGTATATCGTCTAATGCTCTTTGAAAAATTGAGGGTGCGTTTTTTAGGCCGAAGGGAAGTCTGGTAAATTCATATTTACCATTGTTGACTGAGAAAGCTGTCTTCGCAATATCCGATTCAACTAATGGAATCTGATGGAAGCCACTTTTCAGGTCAAGAACTGTAAAGAATTTGTTTTGTCCGAGTTGAGAGAGTACCTCGTTTGTATCTGGGATAGGATAGCGATCGGCTATCGTAACTGTATTAAGTTTGCGGTAGTCAATTACCATTCTGTACTTCTTTGTGCCAGATGCATCAATTTTTTCGGTACTATCCAGATTGGGAGTTATAGGGGGATCGAGAAGGCCTTATTATACCATCCTCGAGTAATTTTGTCAATTGTTTTTCGACTTCATCCTTAGGGACATGGGATAAGGGTAATATCTGGAATATACTGGATCTTGAGTGGTCGTCTTATTCGCCCTAACGGTAGTGTACGTTAATTTTTCGTCTGGGTCGGAGAAAAGTTGCGGGTATCTATTACATAAATTTCGAAGTTTTTCTGTCTGTTCAAGTGTGAGATGTTCCGTTCTAATTTCGATATTATTTATTGATTTTGCTGTTTGTTGTTTGATGACGACTTTTATGTTATTTTTAATAACATATAATTTTTGAAGTGAAAATTATTGCTTCTAACTGCTTAAGGCTGTCATTACCTAGAATTCCATGAAAGGATTTAAGGGTAGGTAGAATGAAAAATTTTAGATTTTCGTCGTTAAGTCCAAAAAGGTTAAGAAAAGTGTGATGCGTGATTTCGATGTTCCCTCCTACTGAGCTGGCATAGAAATTTTCGTTGTTTGAAATGGGGATTTTCGCAAGTTGGGGTTGAATATAGTTCTTATTAGAACCTGTGTCTATTAAGAATTTCAGGATTTCTCCGTTACCATCTTTACATTGAAAGTAGGGTAACGTTGAATTTGTTAACCTAAAAAATGAATGTCGGAGAATTCGCTAGAATCTTCTGCCGGGGTATTGTCATGTGAAGTGTACTGATTATAGTAATCTTCCCATGGTTGTCCGTCTTGCTCTTCGTTTTGCTGTTCTGGATCATTAATAGTATTGTCAACGGGTTCAATATGGTTAATTCTGTGCTGTTTGTATGGTTGGTGTACTTGGTTTGAAATCGTGTTCGGTCGTTTTCCGGCGAAGCCGTTATTGTTCGGTCTGTTCATGTAATTTACTTGTTTTGTCCTTTGCGAATCATCTATTTCCATTGGAATTGGGGGTTTGGGTTGAATTGGTCTTGGTGGTAAGTTCTGTTGGTAATTGGGTCTAGGTGGCGGATTTTGGTATTGATTGGGTCTAGCTGGTGGGTTTTGGTATTGATTGGGTCTTGGTGGTTGATTTTGCGGGTAGGTTAGGTATCGTTGGTATTGAGGATACTGTTGATATTGGGGCTGTAAAGTTTTATATGCTGTTTGTTGCATGAGAGGCATTGGATGTGGTATGTGGGCAAGGCTTGGGTAAAAGGCTTGCGTTAAGTGCTGTTGCTTCCTTGGTGGAAGTGGTGGTGGGTGTGATTTCCGGGCTGTGGGTTGATTCCCGAAGGCGTGCTGAGTTCTGAAGTTTTGGTTCTCCAATCTCATACACAACTGGAGTGCTTGGGGTAGATCGGTCGGCTCTTTAATTCCAAGTAATTTTGGAAGTTCGCCGTTTAATCCCCTAACAAATGTATCTAATGCTTTATCGCGGTAGGTTTTCGTCAGTATGTTTACGGACTCTGGTCCTATTTCGAGGCAAGCCATTTTGTTTAAAATTAAGGAAAGATGTGAGAACACATCTTGGTAAAATTCGTTTATTGTTTTATTGCCTTGATATAAAGATGACATTTGGTATTCTAAAGAGCTGATGTCGCGTTTGTCGGCGTAGTGTGTGTTGAGACATTTCGAAATGGCCTCCCAGTCTAGAGGAGTGTTGTAGGACTCCAAAGCGACGTCGGCATTCCTCGTGATTTTATTTCGTATGACATTTAAAATGCCGAAATAACGTGGAGTACCTTTTTCGCTACTGTATATTTTCAGGATTCTCTCAACACTTTTTTTCCAAGGAGCGAACTCTCTTGGATCACCAGAAAAGTCTCTTAAGCACCTTACAACGTCTGGTACCCTATCGAGTCCTGTCAAGTCTCCTGCGTGTCTGGGGTCTATTGTTTGATCCGTTACTATTGTGCTTGTTGGGTGGATAATATTCTGAATCAATGATGGTGCTTCTGTCGAAATCACCTGGTATACTATATTGCGAATTATATTGGCTAATTCTGGGGTTACCTGGGGGTTAGTGGATGGTGGTGGTACATTGGTATTAAGAATGGGGGGTCTGATAATGGATTCGGGATTGCTCATTTTGAAGTTTTTTTTTTTTTTTTTTTTTTTTTTTTTTTAACTCGAAAAATTTGATGAAGGCTTGAGAATGATCAAAAAATGTACATAAAAATTAAAATTGAAATTATGTTTTATTCTTATGTTACCAATTTGTAACTACGTTTTGTTTTTTTTGGATTTATCAATCTCTGGAGGGTCCCTTTTTGGTGGTGAATCGCAGAGTTGTTTTTAGTGTTATAAGAACTGGAACTGACCCGAGTTCTTTATTTTATTTTATTATAAGCTGTACAAGCTTTTTGTTATAGTTTAAATTGAAAAAATTCTGCTTTGTATTTTTTTCCTAGATCTACGCTAACAATGCACTTCTGTGTAATAAGTTGCTTATTTTATTATAAGTTTCTCTCAATTAAATTTCACTAAAAAATTTACTGTTTCACTTGTTTTTATTGAATTAAACTCTTATTTCTATTCACTTAAATTCTTAAATTATGTTCTTACATTAAAGTCCAACGGCGCATTGGATTTTTCCTTTTTGCCGGGGCTACTTGGGGTCCAACGTTGCGCACTCTTCGTTGGGTGCGGGCTTTCTTCCACCGAAGTTATCCCTTTTTGATTCTGCTGTCACGTCCTGATTAGTAGTTTGAGCCGCAGCGCGAGGCACTTCTTAAGGGCCTTTACTCGATTAACTTATTCAGTCGCGACTAGCACGTTGGGCGCCAGTTAGTTATTTATTTGTTCATTCGTTCACATTGAAAGCCAAACTTAGAATAATTACAAAATTTGTCTTACGCCTAATTTATTTTATCAAGTCACGTTGCACGTGCACCTGTTGTTGTTAAAAAGCAGCACTGAAGTTCTCAAGTAGCGGCGGTGCTGTATCATCATTTACTCCGGATGCGCGTGTGGTGTCGTTTAACCGTGGGATAGCGACCGCTGTCCAAATCGCATGCTTACGTAAGCTTTTACATGGTTACTTGTAAAAGCTATGTAAGCCAATTTCGGCGTATGTTGCGTTAGCTTATATAACTACAGTACTTCGTCTACAGTTATTCATAATATACAGATATTTCGATGCTGTCATTAACCCTGGTCGAGATCAACGGTCTGATACCCTCAGTCGAGACCAATGGTGCTTGGCTAGTATTCCGTATGTGTTTACATACATTTGTATGGAAATACGTGTTGTATTTACGCCCATATATGTATGTACAATATAGATACATTTTTGAAATTTCTTACCTCTCGATTTGGTTTGGGCATGAAAAAGAAAAATGAAACTCGTATGCGGCATTTAAAATGAAATACAACGCATTCCTTTTCGTTCATATTTTGATTTATTTAGGAGCATATGAATCATTTTTGAACGATTTTTCAATTGATTTTATGATGATGGGTCCTGAGGATACAAAAAAAACATATGTAATCAATTTTCGAATGCTGTTGACAAACTGGATTTGAATGTTTAGAACAGAAAAATCGAGTTTTACGACGCAATTTATCGCTTTCTTGCAAACATAGTCTGCAATCTCTCCTTCCTTTGAGTGTGTCAGTACCTTTCGTACTGACCATGTCGTGATGGGATGTTGAGTGAACGACCGAAAAAGGATTCAAAAGCCAAACGACAAGATAGATGTTTGATGACATTGGGATTGTTCATGCGATTTTCGATATTGGGCGTTGCCAATGTTCTCGATAAATTGTAAAGAAAAGTGCGTCGTGCATCCTTTTTATCTAGATGGTCGATTTCTTTGCAAACTACGAAAGCAGCCAATCCCATCACATTCAACAAGTTGCAAAAAAAGGCAAATTTCCATCGTTTCGTTGGCCGTTTTGTAGTGTAATGGGTAACCATCTGATCCATGCAGTCAACGCCGGCCTTAGTTGAATTATAAAATAAAATTTCAACTATCTGTCATCAACTGACTTGCATAATACAAAATTGCATAACACAAAAAACGAATTCATTACAGAGAGAGAAGAAAAATACTGTAGCAAAAATAAACACACAAAATCCTGGTTTTGTTTGTAAACACACTCTTCTTTTGACTGTTTCCCTCTTTTTCTCTTCTTTCGCACGAACAAGTCAAGCGCAAAGAGCTGGCTATAGACCCGAATGAACATATTTATGCATGTGAGTATGTTTATATTAGGTTGTTAAAAAAGTCTTGCGGTATTTTTATTGAATGATTTTTTGAATTTATTGGAATGGTTTATAACGGTTTGATGACTCATGCCAAGCTCTTGACCGAGGCTACGGCTGCTACTATGCCGGTCTCTTTCGACCAATTCAGCGATTTTATCGCATCTTCGACCACCTCTACACCAGAACGAAAACGTAGAAACCATCGTTATGCAGCGGAAATGGAAACTGTATCGGGTCCATAAACTGGACAAATTTTATTGGCGGCTTGAGATGCATTTTTGTCTTTATTGTAGTAGTAGTACTGTAAAATATGCCGTATTTTCTCTCTATTTTGCTCCATGTTTTTCCCTTATCACACGCAGCAACTTTTGTTGCTAATTCTCGGGCGATTCTCTTTTGCTGTCGCCCAGTACCTTCACACGAGCAACTTGTGTTGCGCAACTCTGTTCGAGTTTTTTCTCTCTTCACTTTACTTAACCCATTGTCTACTCTTTACTTTAACCCATTGTCGTTTCTTTTTCCTTATAGGTGTTTGGGCCGCTCTAACACATATATTAATCAGTTCTGTCAATTAAGAAATATATATATATAATTTATAATTCAAAATTAAAACAAAGATTATATGACAGACTTTCACATATATCACCCTCTTCACTATCGTCTGAATCAACTTGTATGGCTTTTTCCATACATTTCACAATATCTTTAATTAATTCGATTTTTTTGTCATACTCCATTTTCTAAAATATTTATATTATATTATGTATATCTGTATACATATTTGCAAATTACTTACCAAGAGATGAAATTAAATTTTTTAAATATATTCAAAATATTATTTTCAAAAAAATATACGCAAATGCAACTATGTACTACAAAAGAAAGGACACGAATGCCGAAAAACGTCGCAGCGAACTGTTACGAATAAGAACACAAAGCGAGTTGCTGAACACTGGAAACTCGGCGCGATTCTCCTCTCCTAATAAGGGAATTTGCGACGCTATAACTCACGAACGACTTAAAAGAAACGACAATCAATCAAACACATGTTAGCGCGTGAAATGAGCTTTCCAAAAAGGTTAGCATGACCCGATGCGACGAATAAAACTAGAACTACGCGCTTTCAGCGCCAACTAGCGAAAATACCGCAAGAATTTTTTGATGTGTGCGGTAATTGCTTTTAACTTGTGGAAACCATAGAAAGTAATAATGGAGCCAAGCGTCGTCAAGATTTAATATTTAAAAATCTTTTATTAAGGGGCTATACCAGTGTAACGCATAAAAAATTAGGCGATTTTCGACAAATTTATTTTTAAGAATTAAATCGTTGAATTTTTTCGAATGTTTTCTGATCGTAAAAAGGCCTATTTTTAGACTGTCTTCGGAGGTGCAAGAAAAAAATAATTTGAAGTCAATCGGTTAATTTCTCATAGAGTTATAATCCCAGCTATTTTGAAAAATGTCATTTCGCGAAAAACGCGTCTAAAGTTTCAATTATATGTATGTACCTTCGAGCAGTCGTTCTTTAGAACGCTGCCATCCAAAAAATGTTCAAAATACGAGCCCCTTAAACTTTCGTTTTTTCGTAGATATCTAAGATCAGGGGTTACAAGGTGCGTTCCAAAGTAAACAGGACGGAAAAATGCATTTCTCCATGAAAAGAAAGCGTTATGCAGACATACATAGAGGTCACTCAAAAGGCTTGCACCGGTATACTGGCGGCCATACTGGCCAACGAGCTTAAACACTTGTGAGATGTCCACAATAAAGTTAGATTTTGTTTGAATACTAGCTGACCCTGCAGCCGTTTTCCTGTGTGAAGTTAAGTGTTTTGAAATGAAAAGAATGTTAAATTTATGTTGTGCTGAAAATCAATTATTTGCGATTTTTCTAAATTTTTTTAATGTAGCGCAGCTTGATAAACAAAATTTTGTTGGTTTCTTTTCTGGTGCGTAAATGTACACAGAAGATGGGTTTCGAGCTTGTGAGCACGCCACGTATATCTGGGCGTGTAAAAAACGCATTTTCAGATTTATCCCACACTCTTCTAGCGACTATCCTTGTGTCCTGTTGATTATAATTTCAAATGCAATTTCCCTGGAAACTGAATGGGTTTGAACTGAAATGACAAATCGTTGGAACACAAAAGAATTCGTAGAATCAATGGATAGCTCGGGTTCCATTGCACAGTTTCGGCGCATGAAGATTGCGAAACATAATAATGACAGATCCAACTTCGAGACACAAATGATGCTGAGGCATACCAAACCTCTCCAAAGAATTTAGAGATTCCACTGGATAACTTACGACTTCGTCTCATTGTCAAGACGATCGTAATTTGCCCATTTCCAATTCTTAGCGAATACGATGTAAAATGTCTTCGGCAATGTAATTTTTTTCGTATCCCGTAATTGACGCGAATTTGAAGGCTGATATTTCGAAATGATCCTCGCGAAAAGTATGCGAAGTAGCTATCGCATAGTCCATCGTTTGTTTCCAGTGATTATCATGTTCCAGCAATTGCAATCGTTGGCATGCTTCTCAAAAAGTTACACACACTGTACCATTCACAATACGCAATGACTTAAATGAAGTTGAACCGCGAGACGCACAACAGTTGGAAAACTTCCATGAATTGCAAAAGTAAATATTCTTCAAAGCGCTTTGTGGAAGTTCACGTATCGACCCATTTGATACTTGCTGATCTCATCTCGTTCAAGGTCAGTAATCGCCATGTTGCTTTCTTTGGTGGCGTATTTGCAAACGTATTTGATTGAATTCACCAAACTGCAACATTCAACATTGACATGAGTTTTGAATGTGAATTAGACAACCATATTCGCCATCTCTAACTTGAATGATAAATGTTATATTATTTTCGGCTGGTGAGCTACGACTATAGAGTGGATATCCATCATTTCCAGTTTGCGTTTCCGAAGGAAAAGCACGTGTATAGTGTTTGGTGCACTTATTGTCAGACAAACAAACCGAAGTGGGATTATGGTGTGGGCAAGGTCTATGAAACATATTGGTTTTCATTACTTCGTATAATAATAAATTTGATCTGGTGTAACCACCATCCGCCATCCAAAGAAGAATGTGTGCGTTCGGCAAACCTCTTGTTTGCAACTCAACAGAGTACCATATATAGTATACATACATACGTTGCTTCAAGATAAAGTCCATCAAACATAGAAGCTGTTGTTTGAAAAGTCGTGCTGTGAGTTCGTCGACTGCGATCCACAGTTCCACTCGTATGTCATCGCATCCTGGGAGTACTCGTTCATGTACCTTGGTATACCATACGTTGATGGCAACAAGAACGCTGACCGATATTAGCGGGACCTCTTATTAGCTTCGTAACAAATTTCAATCTGTTATTGATCACTTCGTCTGAAACACACGTAAAGTTTTCACTGAATAATTTTCTATAATTTTTTTTTTTAAATAGCCGGAATAAAAAAGCAAGCGAGCGAAATTGAACGACTCAAATAATTTACAAATCAAAATATTGGAAAACAAACGAAAAAAAAATTTTATGGAAAAAAGTTACTTTATGGAAATTTGCAATTTTTCGACTTTTTCTCATGAAAAGCATAAGGTTTGTTTATTTCTAAACCTTTCCAGATCCACATCGAACAACTTATGAAAATGTCATGAAGATTGGTTCATCCGTTCTCGAGCCTTAGCGTTACTAACAAATAAACATTCATTTTACTTACTCGTATACATATGTATGTGTGTAGTATGTACAAAACAAAACGTTTGTATGGGAATAAGAAAAGGGCTGTTTTTAGGGGTTTTCCGGCAACTTTCGTAATTTTTTCTTACATAAGAACCTTCTCCTAATAATAACAAATACAACAAAAAAGAATTAGTGCCGTGACAACGGAAAACGGGTTTCATTTATACATACATATGTATGTGGGGATTATTATAGGGACCACCACCCACACTCCCCGTCAGGAAATTAAACACGATATATGTATTTAAACGAATAACTAGTGTTCTAGTGTTTATTTATAAAAAAAAGTCTTAAATTTAGTTCTTAAGATTCTACTACATATGTATTAGCACAAACAACACGGCTCGGCACGACTTACTTATTGAACAGTTCGCGGCAACTTAAACTCAACTGAATTTTGGCTGGTTTGTCTTTGTTCGTGTTTCGTCAAAAGTTCGTCCAGTTAAAGAGTTGCGTGTCATTTTGTTCTTTTGTCAGCGTTTTATTGTTGACCACTTCTAGTCCGGTGTTCGGATCCCACATTCGGCTCTCCTGACTTATCATTCGGCTCGAATGATGTGCTTTTATATAATTCCGTTGGTCGCTCCCACCGCTTCATATATTCATCAACAGTTGATGTGTGTCTAGGACCCTCATGATCGCCAACCTTTCGCACCTCATTTCAATACCTGTCAACAATCTAAAAGGTGAGACTTTCGTACTCCTAGGTGGGGTATTGTTAATCGCTTGCTGCACCCTATCTAACTGTTGGATTTTCTACCATTGGGTTGGATTTTCTACACATAACTTAGATAACATTGGTATCACGATTTTGTGGATACACCACCTGGCCATTACCCCTCGGAACTCCTGTAGCTATCATTAAATGTTGTATACCCTCGCTCTCACAATATTCAGAAAACAAATGTGACGTAAATGCAGCGCCTCGATCAGTTATTATGCGTCTCGGATTCCCAAAGACTGCTGCCTGTCGCTTCAGCTTATCTAAAACTCCATCTGCGGCAGTGGTTCGCGTTGGGTATAGCCACACAAACTTAGAAAACGCATCGACGACAACGAAGATATAATTGTACCACTTATTTGTTTCTGTCATCGGCCCTACATGATCGACATGATACGTCCCTAAAGGCCTATCCTCTTTGCTTATTGGCGTTAAAAATCCTTCTTTTTTCCCCGATTTATTCTTGATGCTTTAGTTAACAACTGTGGTATATAAAATGATCCCTCGACTACGTCTTTGCTTCTCTTCGATGAGAAATGACCTGGATTATGTCCAATTTTTATTATCTCGTCTTCCATCGACACAGGTACAACTATCAATTCCTTAATAGGATCTTTATAGAGCACCCCGTGCTTTACGAAAAAGTCTTCATAAATGTCCTTTTCCAGGACTTTAACAACCGCTTTCACCCAAGGGTCCATTAACTGCGCTTGACGCAATCTGTGCTGTAACATCAAACAACAAACTCGACTCAACACGTCTCATCTTACTTCCGCTTCTGTGTTCTATCTGATAGTTGAAATCTTGTAAAAATAACGCCCATCGGGAAACTCTTAAAGGAATGTCCCTTTTCCGCATCGTCATAGCGAACGCGTTAGAATCAGTCACTATCTTGAAACTTATACTTAACAAATATATCCTCCACTTTTTCAAACCTGCTACAATCGCAAGTACCTCCAGCTCGTATGAATGGTACTTCTCTTCAGCTGGCGTTGTCTTGCGGCTCATATACTGTATGGGGTGGAAAAGTTGATCGTCAGAGTCCTTTTAAAGAAGAACACCCCCATATCCGTGCATGGCTGCATCCGTATGCACCTCTGTTAACGCTTTTGGGTTATACAACCGCAAAACGGGAGCATTGACTAATGCTGCTTTAAGCTGTTGAAAAACTGCTAACTGTTCGGCACCAAGTACAAAATGAGCATCTTTACGTAAAATATCTGATAGAGGTTTTGCAATCATTGCATAACTCTCAATGAATCGCCGAAAATAAGAAGTCAACCCAAAGAAACGCTGTACCGCCATCCTATCATGGGGTATAGGAAAGTTTTCAACCGCCCTAGTCTTCGCTTCTGACGGTTTTGCAGTACCATCTTTTAATATATACCCCAAAAAATCTACTTTCCTCTTGAGAAATTGACATTTACTCCACTTTATTCGCAAGTTATACTTCTCGAATTTACCTCCACAGGTACATGGAAGAACCCGTTTGCCAAATCTAAGGTCGTGAAGACCTTCGCTCCTTGCAGCCTCTCAATCACATCATCTAATAATGACATTGGAAAGTGGTCCCTCATTATCTTGCTGTTTATACGCCTATAGTCACAGCATAGACGTTTTGTTCCGTCCTTTTTGGCAACAAGTACAATGGGCGACGCGTACTCTGATGTGCTCGATTGGATAATTCCCTCCTGAAGCCACTTCCCTACCTGTTCTTCTACCACTTCCTTGTCCGCGTATGATATACAGGATAATCGTCGGTCAACATAATTTTCATTTCAACAGGTGACTCCTTGCTTTTTACTGGGGCACAATTTTTAATCAAAGCTTCTACTGCATTTGCTTCTGACAATTGAAGGTGGGATAAGTCTATATCAGGCTCTCTAGCCTCTTCAACTACGGCCACAGCACACAACTCTTTAAATCCTGCCTCAATATCTCCATACTTTCCTTCAGCCTCATTCGAATCTAAGCAACTTTTGGCCACAACTGTACCCAACCCCTTTTCCACTGTCTGATTTGTTTCAGACTTCTCAACTTTTGCCCTGAACTCAACCGAACCTTCTGATACAACCAAGTCAACCAACTTTAATACACTGTCACCAATTACTGCTGAGTATCGCATGTCACATTCTCTAGTCACAGGAAACGTGATATTAAGTTCCATACAATCGACAACTACCAGAATTTTGAAGCTACCTCGTGTCGTTAATTTAGCGTTTCCGACACCTACCATGTGTCGTTTGTCATTGCTCAATTCGATGTCGTCATCTAACAACAACAAAATACCGCGGCGAATTAAGCAAAGGTCACATCCGGTATCGATTAAAGCGGAAAATGTTGCACCCCCTAAGGTTATATCCTTAAAAATGCATCCTCCGGTTTCATTGACCTGCTTCCTTTGGTTACTTAATGTATTCACATTGCCTTTCTCTCTTTTAACCTCAACCTGTTGCTGTTGACAATCTTTAGCGATGTGCGAGGCATCTCCGCACTTGAAACAACGTCTTATATGATCTTTCTTGTTCTCCAGATTAGTAAACGATTCTCCCTTCACCTGATCGACCTGAACCTGAACTATTTACCTGCTGCCGACCTGCTCGCACTTTTTCATATACACTAAGCTGCATCTTAAGCTCTTCAACTGTCTTGGCCTGATATAAGTTACTTTTGTTGGCATTGGAGTCGGGAATGCCCTCGATAAAATATGTCACTAAACTCAACTCATCTAATGTTATCGGCTTTCCGATTTCCATGAGAACGTATAGATATTCGCGGTAACCCTCATTTGGACGCTTGCGGCGATTTCTAAGCATGCGATGCGCTTCACTAGATGAAACAATAATGCCAAATTCTGACTTTAATGCCTGCTTTAATGAATTCCAATCTGTAATACCACGTTGGCTCCGCACAAAAATTTTAGCCGTTCCCTTCAACAACTGTTTAGCATATGTAGATAAATTTTTGTAAATTGTTCCAGTGAACCGCAGTGGCGTTTTCCTCAAACTCTTCTAACCACTCCTCTACACCCGGAGAGCTAGAACCATTAAACATTGGCAAAGAGTATTCAATGTCACGCAGAGTGAACGTTGCACGTTCATTCGTTGGACCCTGATTCACGCTTGGCGGGGAGGAACCAACATCTTCATACTCAGAAACATATTCACCTTCATCACCGTCAGCAGTTAGACCGAAATGCTGAAGCAGCCTGTCTTGCAAAACTATCTTACGTCCTGCAGTCACCAACCCCAATTCAGTCAGTTTTTGTTTCAACCCACTCACATTCAAATTTAAAATTTCACGCCGTTCCATGGTATTCAGTCGTTGTCAGCGATAACAATAAAAATATTAATTTTGCCCAGTTATAAAATATAATGTTAAACAAGTATGTTCTGAAAATGTTAGCGCATTTAAAAAATTAGTGTGCTTTCGTTTTCTCTTAAAGCTAACAATGGTATAAGATTATACTTTATATTCAAATTGTTTCGCTATTTTGTATCAAATTCTTCACTTAGTTTTAACAACTGCAATTCATAAACATCTTAAAATTTTCACATCAATTGAATTATGTATTCATCAAAATAATGTTTTTTATTTAATTCTACAATTTCAACTCAACTTAACTCTTTATTTTAATTTCTCTTGTATTAACTTGAAGAATTATGACAATTTAATTATTGTTTAAATGTAATTACAAAAATGTTGAAATTAACACGTCTGGCAATTCGTTTGCATTTTATCAATTCTTTAGCTACTACTTTCTACTTATCTGCTTCCCGCAACTCGACGAAATTCTCTCAACTTTGCTGCTTTCCTTATATCGACGCTCTCCTCTCCAGCTACTGCTACGCAACCGTGTCGTGCTATACAGCCACCGCCACACAAACTCACTGCCTTTTGTACAGAATTCACGCAACTCGCTAAACTCGCTGCAGCAAAACGCTTCAATTTCGCACTTACTGCCACTGCCGTGCAAAATCTCCTCTAATGCGATTGAATGGAACTCGTTATTCTCTTATTACACGTAGCAACTTTTGGTGCTAGTTCTCGGGCGATTCTCTTTTGCTGTCGCCCAGTACCTTCACACGAGCAACTTGTGTTGCGCAACTCTGTTCGAGTTTTTTTCTCATTCTCTTTCACTTTACTTTAACCCATTGTCTACTCTTTACTTTAACCCATTGTCGTTTCTTTTTCCTTATAGGTATTTGGGCCGCTCTAACACATATATTAATCAGTTCTGTCAATTAAGAAATACATTTTATTTATAATTCGAAATTAAAACAAAGATTATATGACAGACTTTCACATATATCACCCTCTTCTCTATCGTCTGAATCAACTTGTATGGCTTTCTCCATACATTTCACAATATCTTTAATTAATTCGATTTTTTTGTCATACTCCATTTTCTAAAATATTTATATTATATTATGTATATCTGTATACATATTTGCAAATTACTTACCAAAAGATGAAATTAAATTTTTTAAATATATTCAAAATATTAATTTCAAAAAAATATACGCAAATGCAACTATGTACTACGAAAGAAAGGACACGAATGCCGAAAAACGTCGTAGCGAACTGTTACAAATAACAACACAAAGCGAGTTGCTGAACACTGGAAACTCGGCGCGATCCTCCTCTCCTCGTCGCCCCCTCGCCTATAAACCAAGAGTTGCAGCAACAAAAGTTGTAATAAGGGAATTACATTGCCTTTCTCATTTATGTTGCGATCGCTGCTACACAAGTGCATTGCTCTTTATTCGTTCGCTGTCTCGTTCCTGCTCAGCCTCTGCCGATGTCATTTACATGCATCCACCCTTATTTACTGTGGTGAGCATTCCGTTGAACACATACCAGAGAACGTATATTTATAGAGAAGGTCCAACAACGGACAAGCGTGTAAACTGTCAAAAGCTAACAAAATGCGATGGGTGCATTTCACCACAGCTAGCTAAGAAGGAGAAATTTTTAACAGTGGCGCGTGAACAGAGCTGAGCATTAATTGAAAATTATGTTTAGAAACATACATTGCTATTACAGACGTATGTATGTTGGCCTTTTGCTTATATTTTTACATATATGCTTACATGCCATCATATTAATTGATATGATTATCATTTTGCAAATTTTTATGAATACATGCAAAACTGATAACATTCTAATTAATTTATGCTATTTTCAAAATATATATTCGTAGTTAATGTGTGAATAACAGTTAATTTTTAAATATTTCTTATATTTGGTAATATAATATAATTTTATATATGAATATGTTTGTATATATGCGATATATATATGTATATGTATGTATACGAGATCCTAAAAACTTAATACATATGTATATTACAATAATATTGTATGTAAATTACATTTTTTCATTTAAATTTTCATACGCATCTAATATGCACATAATTACATACATATGTACATAAGTACAATTCAAATTCAAATCGTGATGTTATTATTTATCAGTAAAAAGTGTGCGCGCACTGCTCTATATGTATGTACATGCATATGTGTACGACATTGCTGAACAAGTAATGTATACACAAACCAACTTTCAAATATGCGTACACATGTAAATATGTGCGTATGACATTCCCATACAAATAATGCATACACAACATACATACTTATATGCGTTCACATGTAGATATGTCACCCGCAAAAATTACGAATATTGTTCTACAAAAACAACAATGGTTTCAAATAGCGTCATCAGCGTCACAAGTCAATATGGCAGCCAAACAGTCGATGGCCAAATTTGTAGAAATACACCTAACAACAATATTTTCATTCATGAAAGCAAGCGCCCTTTCAACCGCAAACTCGCTTCATTCATAAAAGCAAATGGTGTCATCTCCCCGAGCATGCCTTTGCCTACAAGCGTCTTTTCGCGACGATGACAAAAGCTAAAAATCATAAATTGAACAATTTCTGATATTTTGCTAGAAAGGAAAAGTGTCAACCCCGCAAACTCGCAAAACACAGAAAGAAGTGACAAAAGTGGCAACATACTGTTGTCAATTTATAATATTTGTCAATTCTAAAATATTTTTCCATGGCTCGCAAAAATCTTCGTCGATATGTATACGTATATATTCATACATATTTACGCAAGTTTGTGGGCAAAGCTGTTAGAGCGGCAAGGGAAGCGGTGGCAATAGACGATCGTTTGCTTATTATTTCGGCACAGCTCGGATTTTCTACCAACAACACAATGCTGTGTCGACAGATTGACTCGTTGACATGAAAGCAAAAACGCGCTTCGCCATTGGTTGTCCGCGCCAATGGAAATTTCGCATGAAGCATTGAATGTACATATTTACATACATTTGTTGCATGTAGACAAATTTACAAACATTATGCGTATGGTTCTTTTATATTTGTTTACATGGAAACATAATTATATATGGGCAAATGTGCGACCGCTTGGTCTTTTAACATGATATCGAAAGGTTTATTGACCAAAGCGAATATTTATTTAAATATATAAATATACATGCATATGTATGTCGTACCAAACCTATATAAAATGCATATACATATGTAGGTAGTAACACAAAATTTATTGAATTACTATATATGTACATATAAGTTATGAATTTACTTGTCAAAAGTAAAAAAATGTTATGAGTTTACTAGTCTTGCGATCTTTATTATTTGACTGCTCGCTTAACTCTGAATTAACAATTTTTATAATTCTTAAAGTAACTTAAGTAATCTAATGCGCTTGCCGTTCTGCTGACGTCGGTTCCCACATTCCGCTGGATTTCCAGGGAATCACGCCGCACTGCGCTAAACGCATCGTCAGCACTTTTGCAAGTAGAACGGATGCGCGTGTGCTTACAATGTTATTGTTGCAAACTATTGCTTTAAATGTTATTGTTGCTAACTCCTCCCTTCTTAAAATCAATTGTCCTCAATTGATCAAAAATATGGTAGGTTGTCAAAATTGAAGTATGTTGTGGGGTTTGCTGTTTTTGGTACTATTTCTGGTACTGCTGGGTCCTTACCTTTGGATGATGTTTCTGATGTAAAGCTTGTTTGCAGGATTATCTTCTTTTTCCTATGGCAGAAGAATATTATTGAAAAAGCTGCTAGAGTGAGAATGGCCATGATTGCCACAGAAGTTTGAGTGGTATTCGTATTATTCTGAAGGCGATCCAATAGTTTTATGTTGTCTATGAATAACTCGTGGATTGATTCCAATGACAAAAGATTTATTCTTTCCTTTTCCGCTGGAGCAAATTGTGTTCTGACTGGTAACGCCCCGGTTAAAAGCGTTTCGCCATTGTAGAAAGAATCGTTATTTATTTTTATGGTAAGATTGCTGAATTTTACGACGAATGTGCCTGCAACAGACATTTCTTCCAGGCTATTATTTACGGTACCATTAAAGTTGTTTAGTAGAATTAGTCCAGGTTGAAGTATTTCTATTGGTTTAACATGATTTGCGTTGCTATATTGACAAGTTGGATTTTGTTCACTATTTAGAAGTTTTGTTATGCAGGTTTCATTAACCAGGCTAACAATTTGGTCTTTCTTACAAATATATATATAATTTATTGTCTTACACTCGTTATTTATTCCAAGTATATTATTTTCTTTCTTAATAATATTATTGAAAACAATATTTATAATCGTATAATTTCTCTTAACAGGTTTAATTAAAATATTTTCATAAGTTTCTTTTTCCGTAATTGGTATTTTTACGATATACGCTAACATTGTTGAATTATAAAGGACGCTTGTTTCTGCAAAACTTAAGGCTTCTTCAGTTGATGAAAAAGGCATCTTTTCCTCTTCTAGTGTTTTAAGAGTTAATTCTAATTCTTTCTTGTTCAATAAAATGCTATTTACTAATTTTAATTTTGCCCATTGTATGGCATATCTAATGTTTACAATTTCTTCCTTAACTAAACGTAATCTATTTTGAACACTTATTACTAGTTCGTCGTTGAAGTAGCTGTCTTTTGATATTGCGTTTGCTAGTTTGTCCGTAATTACTGTGAGGTTATTCATACGTTCTGTTAGTGCTTGACTTACTAGAAATTGTGTATTGTTATTGTCGTTTAATTGTTTTGTGTCGTATTCTAATGCAGCAAAATCGTCGTGATCTGGGGTTCCAGCTAAATATTTCCATGCTGTACCCAGGATGTTAATTGATCTTCTAATTTTTCTACCTGATGGTTTAATAGATTTAATTGCTTCTTTGGTCTGTTCTATTTCTTATTTTAAAGTTGAGTAAAATATACTGTTTGTCTGTATGTTTTTGTCCGTGAATTGCTTTACCTCTGCCAAAAATTGTTCGTACAGTTCAACGTTGATAAGGTGTATTAGTTTAAACGTTCCGTCTTGTATTTTGGTCAGTCCTTTGCTTATTGTAATTATATGAGCTGTTGAGAAGTCTGTAATTTGGAAGTCGGTCAGAGCCATTGTTGTCGCTGTAAGCGTTAGTCTGCAAAAAGAAAAAATTTAGTACTTAGCTTTTAATATTACTCTTATGAACTACCCTATTTGACTCGGTCAGTACCGTAGTCGACCTGTTTTCCTTAACTACTTCCTTTTTATACCTAGGTGAGATTTTAGTTCCTAACCTATTGTGGACCTTCACGTAAATCGTTTCTCCTGGATTATAATCAATAAGTGGTTGTAATTTGCTATTGTGATTTTTAAGATCTTGTTGTTGTTTATCTTTTATTCTTTGAATATTATCTAATCTAGCTTTTTCGAATTGTTCGGGGTCTGTGCTTACCGTACGACCGAAAAAAATTTCTATTGGTCTATTATTAATTGTGCTGTGAATTGAGTAATTATATTCATAGACAGCTCTGTCTAAAAGTTGTGCAAATCATTGATCTCGGAAAGTGTTGAATAGAATCTCTCGATTTGGCCATTCACTGCACTTTTATATGGCGGGGATTTGAAAATTTGAATGTTTAATATGTCTTCCAACATAAAAGTAATAGTCGCTGAATTGAATGCCCTTTCGTTATCAAAAATTACGGTTTTGGGTACTCCAAACTGAAAGAGAAGTTCCCTTAGAGGTTCTTTTATGTCTTGAGTAGCTTTTGATTTTATTGGTTTTACCTGCGCATACTTTGAGAATTTATCGCCAGCAGTGAGCACGAGATTGCCTTCCGTTTTGTAAATATCTATATGCACTATTTGTCCTGCATATGAGGGGATAGGTGTCTCTTTAAAGACGGGCTTATTAGGGTGTCTATCGTACTTATTTGTTTTGCAAATACTACATTGTTTGACTATCTTATTTATTTTGTTATTCATGCTGGGGAAAAAATATTTCTCTAGTATATGAGATTTATTCTCTCTACCATTACGATGAGCTCTTCTGTGTGTTTCTATGATAATTTCTTCCTGCCTTTGTTCTTCTAATACATCTTCTACTTTTCTTCGTGCAAACCTAATACGATATTTATTAAAGTGGATTGAAAAAACTTCTTGTATTATTCCCATTATTGGTTCGGGAGCGCTGATCCCATTTATTACTGAAGGGTTTAAATATTTTTTCAATAAAGATATGATTGTCTCCTCGGAAAATTCTATTTCTGTTATAGTGTGACGGTGAATAGTTGGAAAAACAATTTGAAATTTATAGCTTGATTCTGTAGACCAATTGAAAAATATCTGATTTTTGAAAACGTTTATAGGTACATCTACAAATTGAATCAAGTTTTGGCCTGAACTGTCATCGCTATGGGTCATAACTGACATTGAATTTATTTGTTGCTGTGCTGTAATTCTTGATAGTGCATCAGCCACAACGTTAGTTCGACCAGTTTTATGAAATATTTCGTGATTATACTCTTCTAGTTCTGCCTTCCATCGTTTCATTTTGCTATTTGTATTTTTGTTGCTTAAAGCGAAAGTTAGGGGCTGATGGTCTGTAAAGATTTTGACCTTAGCGTGCCCGTACAAAAAATTTCGTAGAGTGGATAATGCCCAGACAATGGCTAGCATTTCCTTCTCGTTTGCGGCGTAATGTTCCTCCGCCTTACTTAGAGTTCGAGAAATAAAAGAAATAGGTTTTCCACTTTGGGAAAGAACGGCACCAAGTGCAAAATTTGAGGCATCAGTTGTGAGCTCAAAATCGTTATTGTAATTTGGAAAAGATAAAATTACCTCATCCGAAACCAATGTATTTTTAATTTTCTGAAATGCTCCTTTAGCTTGTTCATTGAATTCAATCGGTACTTTTGCGGAAATTCGGCCTTCTTCGCCTCTTAGTAATATTGTTAATGGCTTTGCTAATTTCGCGTAATCGCGAATAAATCTACGATAATAGCCGGATAGGCCTAAAAATGAACGCAATTCTTTAATATTTTTGGGTTCGCGAAAATTAGTAATTGCTTCTACCTTTTTTGGGTTAGTTCTAATGCCCTCTTGTGATACTATAAATCCTAAAAATTCTACATCCTTTTGAAAAAAGTGACATTTGTCCAGTTGAATCTTCATATTTGCTTCCTCTAAGGTTTCGAAAACTTTTCGAAGATTCTGTAAGTGTTCTTCTTCAGATTTTCCGAATATTATGATATCATCTATATACACATAGCAAATCTTGCCTATATGTTCATGGAGGATATCGTCAAGTGTACGCTGGAAAATGGCGGGCGCATTTTTCAGCCCAAATGGTAGCCGAGTAAACTCGAACTTCCCATTATTCACCGAAAATGCCGTTTTTTCTATGTCTGAAGGCTTTAGTGGGATCTGATGGAACACACTTTTGAGGTCTAGTGTGGTAAAAAACGAATTGCCGCCTAAATGCGATAACATACCCTCTATTTCGGGTATCGGATATTTATCCGCTATAGTTAAACTATTTAATTTTCTATAATCGATCACCAACCTATACTGTTTATTTCCACTGGAATCGGGTTTTTTTGCCACGATCCACACAGGGGAATTATAGGGGGATCTGGATGGTCTTATAATGCCATCACTTAGTAGTTTTTCCACCTGTTTCTCTACTTCGCCTCTAAGCGATGCTGGATATGGATAAAACTTACTATATATTGGAGAATCGTATGACGTTCTGATCTCTCCCACTTCTTTGGTAGTATAAGTTAACCGTTCATCCGGTTCTGAAAATAAGTTGGGATGCTCTGTAACCAATTTCTGTAGAGCTATTTTTTGATGGGGAGTAATGTTGTCATCGTGTATTTTGATAGCATTTACTGCATCTGTTTTTAATTCTTTAATTAATATTTTTAAATTATTTTTAATTGTCAAGGTTCCCTATCTAATGTTAATTACAGCATCTAGCTGCCGAAAGCTATCATAGCCCAAAATGCCATGAAAAGTTCTTAAAGGGGGTAGTATAAAGAATTTTAAAGTTTCTGTTTGATTAAAAAGCTGTAAAAATGTGTGGTGTTTTATTTCTATATCACCAGCAATAGTTTTCGCTAAAAATATATCTTTGTTTTCTAGTACTTTTTTTGCTAAATTGGGTTGAATATAATTCTGGCTGGAGCCAGTGTCAATTAAAAATTTGAATACTTCGCCGCTCTTCGTGCGGCATTCAAAGTATGGCAACGAAGAGCTTTTTAACCTAAAAAATGAATATCGCTATATTCGTAATATTGTCCCTCATCCTGTATATTGTCGTCCGCCACACCAAAATAATCATTCAGATTATCTTCTGAGCCAGTGTTCGAGGTAGCGCTTGGAGTATTACTTATATGAAAATTGCGTTGTGCCTTTTGTGGCTTGAGATTTCTTTCAGAAGTGGTCTCTGGTGACCTTTTGCCGAATAATTGATTATTTTGTGGCCGGTTCATATAGTTAATGCGGCGCGAGCGCAAAGTTTCGTCTATCTCCATGGGCACCGGCGGTTTTGGGGGGCGCATAGGCGGTTGGTTAAAGTGTGTTTGTGCATTTAAGTTCCGATCAAATCTTTGATTTGGAAAGTTATGTGAAATAATTTGTGGTTGTGGCTGTGGTAAGTAAGCAATTTCAGGGAAGAAACTTTGTTGGTTTACTTGCCTCCGAAAATTTCTTGAAGGTAAAGGTGGTGCGGTGTTTCGCTGCATCCCTCTACGATCCATATTGGTGTTGTGTGCGTACCGTGTGCGGAATCCCTGATTTTCCAGCTTCAGGCACAAGTGTAATGCTTGGGGCAGATCCATTGGTTCCTTCATGCCCAATAGTTTAGGCAAGTCGCCGTTGAGGCCGCGCACAAACGTATCTAGCGCCTTGTTTCTGTATGTGTGGGTAAGAAGATTACGAGCCTCGCCACCCACCTCCATACAACCTAGTTTATTAAGTATTAAAGATAAATTGGAATAAACGGCCTGGTAAAATTCTTCAATTGACCTATTTCCCTGAACCAAAGAAGACATTTGGTATTCTAGGGTGGATACATCACGCTTGTCGGCGTAATGTAAAGTTAGACACTTACAAATAGCACCCCAGTCTAAGGGTGTATTGTATGACTCAAGGGCAGCGTCTGCGTTGCCGACGATTTTATTTCTTATCACCGTAAGGATTCCGTAGAATTTAGGTGTGCCCTTACTCGCTTCGTAAATATTTAGTATTCGATTTACACTTTTCTTCCATGAATTGAATTCGGCGGGATTTCCCGATAATTCGCGTAAACATTTTACCATATCGGGTATCTTGTCTAAATCTGATAAGCTGCTTGCATGTTCTATATTGATGGTTTGGTCGCACGCGCCTGCTAAGCCCGCATTCGGGTTAAGGGTTGCCCTAACTATGCTGGGCCCCTGCCTGTTTACCACGTCTAAAGCTACCCTTCCTATTAGGTTTACGAGGTCATCTTCGTTTATTGTAACGTTAGCTGATCCTGAATTTCCTGCAGGATTATTCGCCCTGATTATTGGTGGACGAACCAGATTATTTGGATTCGACATTGTTTATTTTGTTGTGTCTGTTGAAGAGTTCGTTTTATATTTTTTGTCACTGTCCACTACTCTGTACGTGTCGGTTTCTTTTCTACTTCAATAACGTTTTAGTTTTTGCACTTACAAATTAATGCTTAAAGTTTTTATTTCAATTTTAGTTTGGTAAAAAAACAAAATTCACAATCTGGGTTTCACTTAATATTCTTAATTAGTAATTATCACTTAACTTACAATACAATAACGACTTTCATTCTTCGCCTCTTGATATTGTTGGTTGTTAATGTTGATAGATGCTGATGAGTTGGCTTGCGTTCAACGCGTCCTTTTTGCTCTGCTACTAAGGGGCCTGCTCTCACACTAGCACAGTTGTTTTTATTATCACTCCACGTTCTCCGAAGAAGGATTCTTAACGCCTTTTGTTTTCCTTCGCGACGTAGGAGCTTATTTTAGCTCGGGCGCCAGTTATGAATTTACTTGTCAAAAGTAAAAAAATGTTATGAGTTTACTGGTCTTGCGACCTTTATTATTTGACTGCTCGCTTAACTCTGAATTAACAATTTTTATAATTCTTAAAGTAACTTAAGTAATTTAATGCGCTTGCCGTTCTGCTGACGTCGGTTCCCACATTCCGCTGGATTTCCAGGGAATCACGCCGCACTGCGCTAAACGCATCGTCAGCACTTTTGCAAGTAGAACGGATGCGCGTGTGCTTACAATGTTATTGTTGCTAACTATTGCTTTAAATGTTATTGTTGCTAACTTATATTTGCAAAGATTTTATGGAATTCATCATAAAATAGCTCAATTTTAAAATATATATCTACATACTTATGTGCTTTCATAACAAATACATATGTATGTATGTATATGTGTACCGATCTATAAATTATATGCAGCATCGTTTGCGCATTGTAAAAAAGGGAATCTGTAAGCGTACATTCCTTAACATTGGAATTATCATTATTTTTCTCATTCAAAAATGCTCAAATCTGCTAATTTATAGATCGGTACACATATACATACATACATACATACATATGTATTTGTTATGAAAGCACATAAGTATGTAGATATATATTTTAAAATTGAGCTATTTTATGATGAATTCCATAAAATCTTTGCAAATATATGTACATATATAGTAATTCAATAAAATTTGTGTTACTACCTACATATGTATATGCATTTTATATAGGTTTGGTACGACATACATATGCATGTATATTTATGTATATATTTAAATAAATATTCGCTTTGGTCAATAAACCTTTCGATATCATGTTAAAAGACCAAGCGGTCGCACATTTGCCATTATGTTTCCAACACAACAGTATGTTGCCACTTTTGTCACTTCTTTCTGTGTTTTGCGAGTTTGCGGGGTTGACACTTTTCCTTTCTAGCAAAATATCAGAAATTGTTCAATTAATGATTTTTAGCTTTTGTCATCGTCGCGAAAAGACGCTTGTAGGCAAAGGCATGCTCGGGGAGATGACACCATTTGCTTTTATGAATGAAGCGAGTTTGCGGTTGAAAGGGCGCTTGCTTTCATGAATGAAAATATTGTTGTTAGGTGTTTTTCTACAAATTTGGGCATCGACTGTTTGGCAGCCATATTGACTTGTGACGCTGATGATGCTATTTGAAACCATTGTTGTTTTTGTAGAACAATATTCGTAATTTTTGCGGGTGACATATCTACATGTGAACGCATATAAGTATGTACATATGTTGTGTATGCATTATTTGTATGGGAATGTCATACGCACATATTTACATGTGTAAGTTAACGATAGCCTCCGCATAGAAACCTTACCATAACTGTAAACAAAATTGTATCTTTGCACTCTGCAATTACACTATTAACGTTTTTGATGATTTAAGAATTCAATATGCTTTTTCCGTCCTGATTCCAATAATCCATTTTTATCAAAGCAATATCGCTCGCCCTCACAAGAAGGCATAACAATAACATTTGTAAAGAAAACAGAACGCTTAACGTTCTGCTGGAAATTGCTGTCATAGCTAAAAATGTAACTTCAGCTTTAACCTTAAGTAAATAAAACAAAATTGTATAAATACTAGTATTGTAGAAATAAAGATAGATTTGTATCTGGCAATCCACGCTAACTACAAGCGTTTTCTTTTAATCCGCGCGTTCGTGGATATAAAAATATATTTTTTTATAAATTCCCTCGTTACGGGAATTAATTGGCGCCCAACGAGGGGCATGAATTCAAAAAAAGTGCTTACCACAAATAAAAAGTTAAAATAACGGATCGTTTTGCTTATTTATCTCAGTTAAAAATTGATGAATTATAAAGCCAAATTTTAAGTGAAAATCAAAACATAATTAAAGTGATAACACGCCCCAACAAATGCAAAAAGAGGGTCAATTAAAAGAATTAATACCAGATAAAGCAAAGTTAAAAACAACAAGAATAAAACAAGTGCTTAAGAACACTAACAACAAAAACAAAGCAAGAACTCTAAAACAACTAAGTAACGGAAGCAACAACAGTAGCAGAAATAATTATAAAAACAACAAGAACAAAGCAAGTGCTTAAGAACACTAACAACAAAAACAAAGCAAGAACTCAAAAACAACTAAGCAACAGAGGCAACAACAGTAGCAGAAATAATTACAAAACAACAAGAACAATAAATAGCGGCAACAAAAGCAACAGAAGCAGAGAACAGCAAGAAAATAAAGGGATTTTGGAGGGAGACCACTCATCGTCAAATATACATATGACCCCCTTAGCTTCAACAACGAGCCTAGTGCGATTTTTCATGGAATTGACCAGCTTACTGTATCTAAAGCAACTATTATCAGCATCATCAGCGGGAATTTATTGACAGCGACGGAATATATATTAGTAAGTTAAAATTAAAATAAATATGTTAAAATTATAAATTATATATATATATATATATATATATATATATGTATTTATGGGGAACACCCAAACTAAACCTAAGTATATTAGATTATACTATTGTAAAAATTGCGGTGGGGATCACGAAGAGAAAAAGTGCCCCAGAAAAAAAAATAAAACATAATTTCTAGTTTGTGCAACCAATAATAAAATAAATTAAAGCTGCGATTCACCACCCTCGGGGGGACCCTCCAGCTTAAAATAAAAAAAAAACTCTGCGATTAACTGCGATAAAATACAAATATAAATTAAGGCTCGACCAGCCACATAACAAAATAAAAAGACCTCCATAACTTAGCTCAATTCTGCGAATCCTACATAAAAGGACCCTCCAGAATAGAAGAGCATCTCTTCCTAGAAGAGATTATACAAATATAAATTAGGGCTCGACCAGCCGCATAACAAAATAAAAAGACCCCCATAACTTAGCTCAATTCTGCGAATCCTACATAAAAGGACCCTCCAGAATAGAAGAGCATCTCTTCCTAGAAGAGATTATACAAATATAAATTAGGGCTCGACCAGCCACATAACAAAATAAAAAGACCCCCATAACTTAGCTCAATTCTGCGAATCCTACATAAAAGGACCCTCCAGAATAGAAGAGCATCTCTTCCTAGAAGAGATTATACAAATATAAATTAGGGCTCGACCAGCCGCATAACAAAATAAAAGGACCCCCATAACTTAGCTCAATTCTGCGAATCCTACATAATAGGACCCTCCAGAATAGAAGAGCATCTCTTCCTAGAAGAGATTATACAAGTATAAAATAATAAGAAAGTTCTTTCTCTAAACTAAAAAATAATAATAATTAATCATGACTAATGAGGCAGGATTAACGGTAGATTTAATTACGCGCCTAATTGAGGAAAGCAATATTACATTAAGGCAAGAAATTGACAGATTAAAAAATCAAGTTGAAATTGAAACACACAGAGTAACAGATTTTCAGACGGAAATAATAAATGACAACATTCAATGTCATGAGTCACTAGATGTTATAAAATCCTTACCAGAATTCACAGGAAGGAATATCTGCATTAAATAAATTAAAGAATCATTTGGCTTCAGAAATGGAATTAACACAACCCGATTACTCAAAAATATTTGTATTAACTACCGATGCATCTAACTTTGCAATGGGTGCGGTACTATCACAAGGAGGTAAACCAATTACCTTCATTTCAAAAACTCTTAATAAAACTGAAAGAAATTACGCAACTAATGAGAAGGAGCTTTATGCCATTGTTTGGGCACTAAAAAATCTACGAAATTATCTCTACGGTGTAACCAATTTGGAAATACATACTGATCATCAACCATTAACATTTGCTTTATCACCCCGTAACCCGAATCCAAAAATGAAAAGATGGCACGCAATTATAGAAGAATTCTCTCCTAAATTTGTGTACCAACCCGGTAAAACCAATATAGTAGCAGACGCACTTTCCCGTCTTCAGTTAAATCATTTATCAAACGAATCGGAAGATTCAGAGCACTCGGCACAAAGTAGCGAAAGCGTTCAAATACAAGAAACAAAAAAACCATTAAATCAGTTTAAACAACAAATTATACTAAGTAAAAATAGGTTCACGATTCATGAGGTAATCGAAACCTTTGGGAATAAAAGGCATTTAATAGAGTATGACACAGTAGAAAATTTAATGACTATTTTGAAAGAATATATTCAACCAAAGTCAGTGACAGCGATTCACTGCACTATTGAAGACTTGCACGAAATCTAAGAAGCTCTGAAACAAACTTTTCAAAACAAATTTGTATTTACCAAACTTTTTCCAATGGATATTATTAATAGAGAGGATCAGTCCGAATTAATAGAACAAACCCATAATAGAGCTCATCGAAGCTATAATGAAAATCTTAAACAAATAGAGAAATTGTATTATTGGCCCGAAATGAGGAAAAGAATGAAAGAATACATTCGAAATTGTATAATATGCAATAAAAATAAATATGATCGCCATCCTAAGAAAATACCAATAGGTAAAGCCCCAATTCCAGAGAAAGAAGGAGAGCAGCTCCATTTAGACATTTTTTACGCACAGAAACTAAAATTTATCACATGTGTAGACGCTTATTCAAAATTTTTAATATTAAAACATATAGAAGACAAGTCAAATATCGAAGAAAAGGTTTTAGAATTACTTCAAACCTTCACAGATGTAAAACAAATTACTTTAGATAATGAACCAAGCTTTACCACACCAACATTTAAATCCTTAATGCAAAGGTTAAATATTGAAATTTACTTTTGTGATCCACGTCATAGCACAACTAATGGACAAGTTGAAAGAGTTCATTCAACGATAATCGAAATAGCTAGATGTATAAAAGAAGAATATAATATTGTCAGTAATTTAGAAACAGTACTTAGAGCAGCGCAACAATATAATACAACAATTCATTCAGTAACGAATTTTAAACCAAATGAAGTACTTTATAATAGGGTAAACCATGAAAACTTATTAACCACTTTAAAGCAAGCACAGGAGAAAATGCTAACATTTCATAATAAACATAGAACAGATAAGCAATATCATCCTGGACAAATTATTTATGAAAAAATAATAGGAGAGAGAAATAAATTACAACCTAGGTATAAGAAACAACAAGTAAAGAAAACTTAGGGAATAACATAATAATAAATAATAGAAATAGAATTATTCATAAAGATAATATAAAATCATAATTTTATAGGTTTCCAATATGATCATTTTAATTTTGACTGCACTAATCAGCTCAGCAACCGCTGATGTTATAGACTATACTCGACAAGACTACGTACTTATCGAAAATGGAGATGTTTCCATTTATGAAGAATACGGGGACCTATTCCACATTACTAATTTATCTTATTTTGAAAATATAATAGCAGACGAAAATAGAAATTTTTACAGTATTAATGAACAAAATCACGATAGCTTAGGAGTTATTACACAGGAAACAGAATCTGAAATTTTGATAATAAAAACTTTATTAGAACAATTAAAACAAATTAATTTTCGGCAAAAAAGGGGTATAAATGAATTAGGAACTCTTTGGAAATGGATAGCTGGTACACCAGACCATGACGACATTGTAAAAATTAATAATAAATTGGACGAACTGATAATAAATAACAATAAGCAATTTACAACCAATTCAGAAATTTTTAAAATAATAACAGAATTAACTGAAACAATAAATAATATTAAAGGCGATACCATAAACAGGAAAATAATAAGAAAACGAAACCAATATATTACACATGAACTGCAAAATTTAATAAATACAATAACTTTTGGTAAAATTGGGATTTTAAATCCAACAATTTTACATTATGATGAATTGAAAAACATAACATATTACCAACACGGTATTATGACTATAACAGATTTAATGGACATCTCTAAATTTAAAATAGCCCAAAAAGAAAACATAATAATAATTTATATTAAATATCCTAAAATAGAACTAACATGTAAGTACTACGATGTAAGAGCCATAGCTCAATTAGATGGTAAGCTTATAATTGATCAAAACATAACATATTGTAATAATAATTTTTTTAATATACAAAATTGTAAAACTGAAATTACAAAAACATATTGCAAATTAAATAAAAAAAGTACATGTTTGTCAGAAATATTAAATAAAAAACAAGGAAAATGTGAAAAACTAAAAGAGAAAAACTTGAAAATTGAAGAAATAAAACCAGGAGCAATATTAATTTCAGGAAAAAATATTGTAAACAATCAAACACTAACTGGAACATATTTAATTACATTTGAAAATAATACAGTAATTAATAATCAAACTTATGAAAATATAGAAACAAAAATCTGGAATTATCTGAAAAATAACCATATCAATAATTTTGAAATTTTAGAATATATTGAAACAACTAATAAACTGTTGAAATTAGATAATATAAACATTTTAGCAGAACGGAATAAGCATATCACAGTCCATTCATATTTTTGGTACATAATTTTAATCTTGGGAATACTTTTCTTATCTTACATAATATTAAAATTAAAAAAATCTCGCGAAATTCCCAAACCAATAGAAAATGTGCAATTGCAAGAAGTCACATATAATGCTCTTTTAAATCAAATACATAAATTAACTCAAAATAATAGTGAATCGGGGACGATTCATCTTAGGAAGGGGGGAGTTAACGATAGCCTCCGCATAGAAACCTTACCATAACTGTAAACAAAATTGTATCTTTGCACTCTGCAATTACACTATTAACGTTTTTGATGATTTAAGAATTCAATATGCTTTTTCCGTCCTGATTCCAATAATCCATTTTTATCAAAGCAATATCGCTCGCCCTCACAAGAAGGCATAACAATAACATTTGTAAAGAAAACAGAACGCTTAACGTTCTGCTGGAAATTGCTGTCATAGCTAAAAATGTAACTTCAGCTTTAACCTTAAGTAAATAAAACAAAATTGTATAAATACTAGTATTGTAGAAATAAAGATAGATTTGTATCTGGCAATCCACGCTAACTACAAGCGTTTTCTTTTAATCCGCGCGTTCGCGGATATAAAAATATATTTTTTTATAAATTCCCTCGTTACGGGAATTAATTTGTACGCATATTTGAAAGTTGGTTTGTGTATACATTACTTGTTCAGCAATGTCGTACACATATGCATGTACATACATATAGAGCAGTGCGCGCACACTTTTTACTGATAAATAATAACATCACGATTTGAATTTGAATTGTACTTATGTACATATGTATGTAATTATGTGCATATTAGATGCGTATGAAAATTTAAATGAAAAAATGTAATTTACATACAATATTATTGTAATATACATATGTATTAAGTTTTTAGGATCTCGTATACATACATATACATATATATATCGCATATATACAAACATATTCATATATAAAATTATATTATATTACCAAATATAAGAAATATTTAAAAATTAACTGTTATTCACACATTAACTACGAATATATATTTTGAAAATAGCATAAATTAATTAGAATGTTATCAGTTTTGCATGTATTCATAAAAATTTGCAAAATGATAATCATATCAATTAATATGATGGCATGTAAGCATATATGTAAAAATATAAGCAAAAGGCCAACATACATACGTCTGTAATAGCAATGTATGTTTCTAAACATAATTTTCAATTAATGCTCAGCTCTGTTCACGCGCCACTGTTAAAAATTTCTCCTTCTTAGCTAGCTGTGGTGAAATGCACCCATCGCATTTTGTTAGCTTTTGACAGTTTACACGCTTGTCCGTTGTTGGACCTTCTCTATAAATATACGTTCTCTGGATATACGTTCTCTGGTGTCGGTGCCGATTCGTCGCTGATTTCAAATTTTAGCCGTTCGTTACGCGTCATGTACAATCTCAGCGTTATGTACAAATTTAGCGTTATGTACAACTTGGCGTTATGCACCCACTTCACGAAACGAATTTTTGCAGATTTGTAAATTTTTCTTTTTTAAAGAATATTCAATTTGAGCGTTTTAGATGCGCGTAATGTTTGTTGCACTACTCGACAATTTTCCTTTACCCGGCTTATTTTACTGTAAGCGTCAGTTTTGTACGTACCGATTCGACCCCACACCTGACACCACTTGTGGGGATTATTATAGGGACCACTACCCACACTCCCCGTCAGAATATTAAACACGATATATTTAAACGATTAACTAGTGTTCTAGTGTTTATTTATAAAAAAAAAGTCTTAAAATTAGTTCTTAAGATTATAGTACATACATATGTATTAGCACAAACGTTCTTGCGGACAACGGCTCGGCACGACTTACTTATTGAACAGTTCACGGCAACTTAAACTCAGTTGAATTTTGGCTGGTTTGTCTTTGTTCGTGTTTCGTCAAAAGTTCGTCCAGTTAAAGGGTTGCGTGTCATTGTGTTCTTTTGTCAGCGTTGTATTGTTGACCACTTCTAGTCCGGTGTTCGGGTCCCACATGTATGTATGTATACAGATAAAAATCTGATATAAAATTGATACAATGGTTAGGTAATTGAAATGGAAAGACGTGCTCGCAGCCGTGCTGATGCGCCAAGAAGAAAGAAAGATGGCGGGTCGTCAAGCTGACAGCTTATCCTGTTTTTTGGGTTGCCATATCTATAATTCTTGCAGAGTTGCATTTGGGGTTGCCACATCACTCCCCCCTATGCGGGAAAATGAAAACGTACTCGACGACCAGATCTTGTTTGGTACTCTTTGTATTAAATTGTTTCATTCGACGGGGTTTGGTAATCCTCAGCGACGAAAGCTGATTTGAACCGGTCGATGGAAATGTTTACGTCCTTTCCTCGGACATTCACTTTGAAGAATTTGTCGCCACGTTCAACTACGCGAAATGGTCCCTCGTATGGTGGTTGAAGAGGTGGACGAATTGAGTCGTTGGGCACGAAGACTGATGGTGTTGAGTGCAAGTTCTTTTCTACGAATGGCACGTGTGCTGAGTTGTTTGTAGTTGGTGACAGCATTAGTGACTGCACGCTTATGCGTAAATTTTCGGAAAAAAACTGACCAGGTAATAGCAGTGTATTTCTGTAAACCATCTATGCGGGTGTCCCTCTTAAATCATCTCTCCATGAGGAACGAAAACCTAGAAGGATGAGTGGGAGAACTTCGACCCAATTGTTTGTCATGTAGCATTTTATCGCTGCTTTTAATGATCTGTGCCATCGCTCGATAATCCCGTTTGACGCAGGGTGATACGCAGTGGTGCGTTAGTGCTTGATGCCTAAAAGTCTGGACAGTTCTCGGAATAGTGTAGATTCAAATTGTCTACCTTTATTCGTTGTTACTCTACTCGGTACTCCAAATCTAGCCATCCAGTGTGTGTAGAAATTGAAAGCAATGGTCTCTGTCGTCATGTCTTCGAGCGGGAGTGCCTCTAACCATCGGGAATAACGATCGACTATTGTTAAACAGTATCGATAACCCTTGCAGGGTGGTAATGGTCCGACGATATCCATATTTATGTGGTCAAATCGTTGCTCTGGTAACGTGAATGTCGACAACGGTGCTCTGTTGTGGTGCTGCACTTTAGCTCTTTGGCACGGAATGGAATCTTTTCGGAGTCTCGGCCACACGAATTTTTCTGCAATCAATTTTGTTGTTTTAGCGGCGCCAGTGTGTGCCTTGTTATGTATGGAGTCGAAAGCTGTTTTGCGAAACGAAGGAGTTAAGTACAGTCGGACTTGGCTGGTGCTTACGTCACAAAAGATGTTTATAGCGGTGTCTGGAATCGTGAAAGGTTTGATTAATAGGCTGGATTTCGAGGCTTGTAAGTTTGGCGAAGTCGATGGTGCTTGGAGTATGTATGGCGTCAATACGTGACATTGCATCAGCTACTACATCTTCTCTGCCGGGGATGTACCGAATGTCTGTTGTGAATTGTGCGATAAATTCCAATCAACTGGCGATGTGTTGTTTCTCTTGTTACCTTTTATGAGGTTGAAAAATGTCATTTGCCTTTCTGCGGCGCAAGGCAAGAATCTGCGAAAAAAGTTTACCATACCGAGAAAGCGTCGCAAATCACATGCTCTCGAAGGTAGGTTGAAATTTTGAATTGCGCGTACTCGTTCTTCTGGGGGTGAGATTCCACTGCTGTTTATTTAGAAACCTGAAAATTTAACTTGCGCTTGACCTAGTATGCGTTTCGAACGGCCGTACTCGCGTAGCTTTTTGAATACTAACTGTAGATGATGACGATGTTGATTCATATCCATCGATGATGTCAAAATATAATCGAGGTATGGCCAGGCGAAGTCGTATCCACGGAAGATATGGTCCATGAATCTTTGGAACGTTTGACTGGCATTTCTTAAACCAAAGCACATAAACGGAAATTCACACATGCCGAATGGCATTGTAATTGAAGTATTTGGTATGTCGTTCGGCTCCACAGGAATCTGGTGGTAGGCCCGACGCAGATCAAGTTTGGAAAACATTTTGCAACCGTGCAGGGAATGAGTGAACTCGTGCAGGTATGGCAGGGGGTACCTGTTAGGCTCCGTCGGCCACTCGCCGTTTCTCTTCTTTGTCGTGTGCAGCGGGCTTGTCCATGGCCTGCGCGATGAACGACAGATACCTGCGTTCAGCAAGAGTTGTATCTCGGCTTTTGCAGCTTTTAACTTCTCGGGAGATAAGCGTCTCCGTTTAGAGAAGACTGGTGGTTCTTTGGTGACGATATGATGCGTGACGAAGTGTTGTGGTTTTTTGACTGAAAAGTTTTCCATCGTGATGTCTTCAAATTCTCTCAATAAATCCTGGAACGTCTGATAATCTTTAGTGCAAGATAATTGGAAACTACCTTTTTATTTTTTGATATTAAACACAGTCTGCTGGTGTTTTTGACGTCGTCGATGAGTTTGCGTTGTCGTAGGTTGACTGCTAAGTTGAAATGCGACAGAAAATCCGCTCCGATGATGGCTTGTGACACGTCAGCAATGATGAAATTCCATGAATATTGGCGGCGTAGACCCAAATTGAGGAACATAGTTTTTTCGCCGTAAGTTTTTATGGTGGACCTGTTTGCTGCGTTTTTGTCCGGGCATCTACGTTGTTGTTGCGTCAGTGGAATTACGCTGACTTCAGCTCCCGTGTCGATGAGAAAGTTTATTGCGGATTTTTTATTTCGAACGATTAAGCGGCGGTTTTTATTGTTGAGTCTGTCGTTAACCGCCATCGACGACAGACTAGTTAGTTTAACTTTTTTACGCAAGGGCTACGACATCTTTTGGCATCGTTACCAAATTTGTAGTGGTACCAGCACAAGCCATTAGAATTGTTGTTTTGCATGCCGGAACGTGACGGAGGACGGTTTCTGCTGCGATTTCTAGGCCGACGATTTATGTTCGGCTTTATTGAGGCTATCTCCTTCGTGATTTCGGCTAACTGCTGCTCGATGCTGGATTGATTGCGTGTTGCTGTGTCTGGAGTTTCGAACCACGTGTACGTGTGAGGTGTCGCATACCTCACACATTTTGTCTGCGAGCAGGTCAACTTTATCGAGCGGTTCGTTGCTGGTGGAAATTATTAGTCGCATGTTGGAAGGTAACCGACTCTTCCAAATGGACTTTAATATATTATCGTTAATTTCGTTGCCGGCTAAGCTTCGCATTTCGCGCAAGAGCTGCAATGGACACATATCACCGAGCTCTTGTTCTTGCAGTAGCTTTTTTACACGGTTTTGTTCCGAGCCTGCGAATTGCGTTATTATACGATTTTTTAGCGTGGTATATAAATCACTGTTCGGGGGATTGAGAACTACGTCGCTTATTTGAGCTAGCACGTTGCTTTCGATTGCGGCCACGACGGTGTGGTACTTCGTTTTGTCGCTCGTTATGCCTGCCGCAACGAATTGCACCTCGAGCGGTGCCATCCACAGTTCTGGCTTTGCGTGCCAGAATGGTGGAAGCCTGATGGAAACTTTGGCCACTTCCACGTTGCGGGTTTGGATATCGTCTGCCCATTGGCCCCGATGCTGCAAATTCTGTGTTTTACCTTTTGTCGGGGTCACCAATATGTGAGATGTCCAAAATAAAGTTAGATTTTATTTGAATATAAAAAACTGATATAAAGTTGATACAATGGTTAGGTAATTGAAATGGAAAGACGTGCTTGCAGCCGTGATGATGCGCCAAGAAGAAAGAAAGATGGCGGGTTATCAAGTTGACAGCTTATCTAGTTTTTTGGGTTGTCATATCTATAATTCTTGCAGAGTTGCATTTGGGGTTGCCACACACTCGTTCGACATGCTTTCGGACCATGCAAAAAGCTGTATTGAAGCAGGAGGACACTATTTTGAATAAAATAAATTGATTTTGTCGAAAAAACCATTTGTTTTGTTTTTTTAATCCTGTTTATCATGGCACAATACATATATAAATCGCAATTGACAATTTTATCTAAGACTTGGTAGTATGTCAGCTAGCACTAAAAATAAGTGTCTTACTTATTTCTTGGATATTTTGCGTACTTGTTCAAAGAAGTCTCAAGATGGCATCACAAGATCATTATCAGACTGAAAGACTAACGGACGACTCTTGAACTTGAACAGCGGTAAAGAATATCGCCAGAAGCAAGTGTCTTTACTTCTACTGAATGCCAGGCCACAAATTCAGCAAGGGCAATAAGATGGTATACGAGCTTGCCAAAAGTGGAGTACGGCTATCATGCGAAAACATCTATGTCGATCGGGACAGAGGCACGGTAAGGAAAATCGAAACTCGAGGGAATGATCTATCTACCTGTGTGCAAAACTGTTAAAGTCATTTATAAACCAATAGATTATATAGTTCATTCTGGCAATCGATCGAAGGAACTTCCAATTCGACGGAATATTTCTCATCTTGTTTCATCTTCTTTGTTATATCGATTGTTCGGATAAGAGAGTGTTCCAATTATCAATAATCTACTGTAGTTATCAATTTTAAAAATAAAATGGGTTCCAATCAACATAGAACTTCCGAATATATTTAATATTTAATACTCAAATGATACCTATAATATACATAAATCTATATATAAAATGATATATTCTATAATATAAAGCAAGTAGGGAAGGCTTAAATTGGGTGCAACTATATATATGGGAGTAAGGCGTTATTTCGACCTGCTTTTATTTATTTTTGCCAATGTTGCGTACTATTATCATGCGACACTCTAAAAAAGTAAGAACGCTAAGTTCGTGTGCAACCGCACATTTTTAATACTTGCAAGAATTAAGGCCAGGGAAATACCTTAAGGTCCAAGAGGATCGGAAACCAAAAAATTTCATATACACATATACTACGTATAACTCATATGACCGATATATTATTCATAAGGGTTGTTAGAAAAATGAAAATCATTATACACATGAAGTATATGGGAGTTGGAGGTAGTAACGTGTAAATTCAACCGGATGTTAGAAAGTCCCGAAGTTAATTATATGGGACTAGGACAAATTTTTACACTAGTTTAGTCATTTTGGGCACATAACTGTACCATTATTTGTAAAATACACCCACTTAATTTTATTAGTATAGCTGGTGGCTAGAACAGTTATGGTCCGATGTTCACAATTTTTAGACTTCATACCATATAGGCATTATTTGTGTGAAGTTTTGTTTCAATATACCTCTGTGGTGCTTGATTTGCAAAATACTGAAAGGTGTAAGAATTCTACGGAATTTAAATTTGTGTTATATGGAAGCTAGGCGTGACTGTAGTCCGATTTCGCAATTTTTCGCACTGGAAAATAAAAATATTGACATGGGATGGTCGGAATAGTCCTACCTTTTTATTTTGTTGAAAAAGTTCGAGTAGTTTCGGAGCGTTATGATTTCACCTGGAAATGTGAACGGTGAAAAACAACAAAGAATTTCTTTCGGTTGTCCCAACATACCTTTATGTCGATTCCTGTGGAATATGCGGAAAGTTTAGTTGCCAATTTTCAATCAAAGATGTCAAGGTATAATAGAAAACGCGGGAGAAAAAAGAAATTATTAATTAAACTACAATTATAATACTATAGTGTATTTTTTACAATATTTTTTTCAGAATGAACAGTAGTTAACCAATACTTTTGAAAACGAAAGAGTTATTATTTCAACGCACGCATATATAGTATACCACCATAATTTTAAATTTTCTAAATAATCAAAGATAGAAAACTGTGTATTTCGCAGTGTCTTACGTGTCTTAAGGCAAAAGCTTAAAGTTCAAAACGAAAAGTGTAGATCATAACATTTGCCGTAAGTATTGTACGTGTTATAATGCCGAGCACCGTATTTTCAGGTGAAATAATGTAGCTGTAGTAAATTTAAACACAAATTCGACCACTACCAATTTTTTTGTTCTATAAAATGTATGGATAGAAGTCGGCGTACAATTTACTTTATGCATATGTACATATATCTTTACTATTGCTAGTTTACATGGTTTTGGTGACTAAGAGGTGTGATAAATATAGATTTACGAAGCTTAAGTATCCATTAGAGAGCCCTTTTTATATTTCGTTGACATTTGACCGGTGACCACTAAAAAGTTTAAGTATAAGTGTCCGCGTCACTCTTTGGCTGTCATTGACGCCGCGAAATCAAGCAGAACACATTTACAGTAGCCAAAGTTCGCAGAGATAAGCCACGAATCAAGAACAAATGCTGTAACTTGATATATATTAAATATCAACCAGTCAGCAAACCACTCAACCAGCGCAATTAATGCCGCTGTGTGCCGATGTATTTACTGTGATATTGTAATAGCACTTTATGTCTCGGAAGTAAATGGATTATAAGAAATGTACGTTCTTTTGTCTAAAAGGTTACTAAGAATAGTTTATTTTACCATCGTTAGGCCGAACGTCTTGCTCAAAAAGTTCGTTGTTCGACTTGGCGCACTGACATTAGAATTAGAAACTATACTACTTTTGTGGTCCTGATTTAAACTAGCAGTGGTCTGGAAGAATATGAATGTGTACCATTGCGTATGAGTAATATTTCTAACATTCTGATGTCATTTGTCGAAGAGTATGGTTCTTCAAAATATACCCATATTATTCAAGGTATTTAAAACTGTTCTTTAAATATTTAAATATTATTCCTACAGCATTAAATCCATAAAGGGGTGATAAAGACATACAGTTATTAATACACTCAGAACCCTGGAACTTGGATACTCATTGAGTGTCTACAAAATTCAGTCCAGTGCTTCTAATGATACATATTTCTTTGATTAGAAACATGAAAATTTTACTCCAGACCAAATTCGAAATAAACTATGTATATAAGATTTGGTTATTTGAAGTGGGACAAAGAAGCTCGAACTTTAAAAAAATGTTAAAAAAATTTCCAGCGTAAATGCTTTAATATATTATACTAGCAGGAGTAACAGTATGGAGTGAGCATATTTTGTTAAAAATTAAATACTAGTTTTGAATGGGAAGGTAAAAGAAAATATTTAAAATATTGAACATTGCTTTTTACATATTTTGGCCACCAATTCGTGGTTGCCATGAAAATGAAATGATCGTCTTTTGAAGTAAATCAATCAGACACCCAATTTTCGATTTTTGCGTAGGAATCGAAGTACTACACAGCCAGTACGTCCCCAATAGATGGAAATGAATGGTAAACGGAAGGCGCTAAGCCTGGTGAGCACGGCAGGTGTGGTAGCAGTTCCCGGCCAAGTACTTCTATTCTATCCTTTGCTTTATGTACAATGCATTGTTGTGTAAAAAAATTAATTTGCTGTGTCTTCCGGCTAATTCTGGTCATTTTTCGATCAATGCGTGGTTCAAATTGATCATTTGTTGTCTCTAGCAACTGCAACTTGCTTCTGCCTCAAAATAGCAATTGCAGTTCGGCAATTTTGTTCATCTTGCAAGCTCTTCATTTCTCACATCGATATCATTATCTTTTAACCGTTGAAACCTTTTTAACCTCAACACAAAAAATTAATGCTTTCCGCAAGTTATCACTTTTGGGTATAAAAATTGACATTTTCAACAAAATGCAAAAATACGATGTTGCTTGTTTAATGACTATAAAGTTATTGAAAATGGTTTACAGATGCCAATCAAATAAAACAAAATTCGCCTTCACAGCCAATGTTTCCGACCATCACATTTGTATCTTAACGCTCATTTCATACCGGTACAATTGGCATAAAACAGGCAGGAAAAATACAGCGAATAGAACAAAATGGAAAGTAAATATCTTATGGCCTATGGTCGACGGGTAAAAAGATAAATTCTATTACCTGGTAGTAAGGATATAAATTTAAAGGCTTCTATTTTAAATACAGAAGAAGCAATCATTTGCTCAAAATGCTATAGCATACTGAAGTTGTAGAGGAAACACTCTGTAGCTTGCTGAATGGCAGTGAAAGTATAGCATATAGATGTCGAAACCGATTTCCAATCCGATAACGATATAATAGATGTTCTATTGTCCGACAATGATAATCAAATTTGTCGGCGAAGAACTGACAAGGTGTATGCACCATCTTCCTTGCAAGATATGGTGGGATGAAAATTAATACGACTGTATGAACTGACGTTGAGAAATAAGAAAAGCTCTTTCAGGAAGCCGTTCGTTAATGTATGAAGTTTCGACAAAGGGACTCCCCACAGTACGACTTTTTCAATTTACTACAGGAGAAAAGAATTCAAGCGCCAAAGCTGAACAGAGAAGGTACAATCTTCTAAAGGAAAGTTCAGCTGCTGGCGTACGCCGATGATATTGGCCATAACAGTCGCGCCCTTAATTCTGAGCTCAGAGAGTATTATTATTATTAGCGTCAAACACCGAAAAGGAAGAACGGCTGGCGCGCTGTTGTAAACGCAGCTAGAACCGCGTAAATTGTGTCTATGCCAATAAAGAAGAAGTCTCTGAGTTATTTAAATATTAATTTAACATTTTGGAGACTACTTTCTTCATTTTTTCTCATTTGTCGGGACCGGTGACTACTTAAGGTTTCTTTTTATATTTAACTGATGTTGTATTTTTTTTTATCAAATTATCAATGTGAATTGCAAAGCTTTCAGTACTACTGACATACAATTTGAATCAAATATAATGAGAATTTTCTTCGTAAATAATTGAGAGATAAGATTTACCCGCTCAATTAATTAGCAACTGCACTTACATTTCCAATCATTTTCAAATTTAATTTTTGGATGATCGAGAAAAACATAAAAGTTTGTTTGTCTAAGTTCTGATCTATAGTACTACTACATATTGAAAGGGTATTTTTTCATTCAATGTCTCTTTTTCTACATATCCGACACTTCACCTCAAGGAATAGCCAATTTTGCCAAAATTCATTCCTAAGCATAGAAAAAGTATTTTTAGGAAACATAATTAAACAACATAAATGAATTTATTTTGCACAAAAAGTTCAATTAGAAAACTTTTTAGGTGTACGTATAGTTACAATTGTGCAATTTATAGAACGAAGCTAACTAAATTTGTGCTCACATAAGAAAATCATACGCGCTGTACAATTTAAAAATTAGAATTGTAAGAGAGCCAAACTTATAGTAATTTAAAAAATTAAAAATACTTAAAATAATAAATTGGTAGCAATTTTTAGAAGAGTAATATGAATAGTTTTCTATTTGCAGTGCAATGCGCGCATGCACAGTTTTCAAATTGAACTTTAAATTCAAATCATTTATCGTCGTCACTTAGTGACAACACTTTTCACATCATACATTTTCTTTCTCTTTTTGTGAATGCATATACTCGTTTACGGATGTGAGCTTACTAGAGTGGATCGATTTATAGAGGGCCAAACAAACATATATACAAACCGTTTTGAGTCAGCGATGTTTAAGTTATTTAGGCATCTTATACAATTTTACGTCAGTTTTGGAGATATCCGCATAACATTTGATACACAGGTGTAATTTTAATATTATATTGATCATTTGTAGTAATTGATTAAATCAATCGATTATTCAGCTTTTTAAACTTTTTGACCCGCTCTGGTGTTTACTAACCTACTTATTCAGTCTGCTGAATGACAGTGAAATCATAATACTTGGACTTGTTGAACTCGATTCCCCAATCGATAACGATGGACCAGACGTTCCATTGCCTGTCCATAAAGAAATTCGAATAGCAATTACCCATCTCAAGATCAGCGAAGTGGCGTGGGCAAATTTATTGCCAGCCAAGATGTTCAAATATATCGAAGAACTGATACGGAGCATGACCCTACAATTTAAATAACTACCGTGGGATAAGTCTCCTCAACATCGCATATAAGGTTGTTTCGAGCGTACTGTGTGAAAGATTAAAGCGCAACATAAACAAATTAATTATACCTTACCAGTGTATCGCGGCTTCCACGTCCCTGTTGACAGTCATAACTTGGAAGTCGCAGATAATTTCATCTTTCCAACATCTGAAGAGTCGGCGTGACGTGTTTTCGACAGAAAGCTTCTGCGGAAGATTTATAGTCCTTTCTGAATTGGCAATGCACCGTTGCCGCAGTGTGTGGAACGATAAGCTGTACGAGGTATACGGCGTCATTGACATAGTTCAGCGAAATCAGAGACAACGCTACGGTGACCAAATCATGTCGTCCGAATCCGCAGTCATACTGGATTTGGTTGAAAGAGGTCGGGCGAGTTTTCATATACATATGTAATTTCACATAAAAGTGGGCGGAGACACGTCTGTTGATCAATTTGTACTCCGAGTGCTATAAGTCCTGCTCATATAATTTAAAGTGTAAAATTTGGGATCTCTGGCGCATTTAGTTATTGATTTATAAAACTTTAGGTAGTGGACTGGGTTATAATCCGATTTCAATCATTTTTACGGTGTGCGTAAGTATACTTAAGGAATTTGTCCCGAGCGAATTTTGTTTATGGCTTGTGCTATTACACAGAGGGTGCTTGTATTAATGGGTTGAAATGCCTAGTTATGGAAACCAATGTGTTTTCGCTTAATGCCGTTTTGGGTTCGTGCCAGTGGTCTAATAAAGTACAGCTATGTATTTAAATGTATAGTGAAACATACAACAGTTAGGTGAACAAAACGATTATATCCTGTACCAACATGTTAAAAGAGTATAATAACTACTAACAGCGAACAGCAACAATTGCTGTAACCATTTTTCAAACATATGTATTTGTATGTGTGAATAACAAAAAAAAATCGGTGCATAACTTGTTCGGAAAGCTACATGAACAGAGTTTAAATGTCATTTTATACATGTTTTTGTTGTTACTTTTTCAATTTTGTTGCAAACCCTATTTAGGATGAGCGGAAGGTTTTTGACTTGGTTGACCTGATGCTAATTTTCCTTTCCCTCACGACTAATTGAATATATTTGGTTAAATGGTGTTGATTGAGTTGTACCTTGTGGGGAATTTTCAGTAGTAACGGAGATATAAACAAAGATGGAGGGTAGTTTGCGTTGTTTGATAGGTTTTTGTACTCATACAACCAGCTGCTACATAGTATTATAGTTTTTTCAACTAACGTTTATACGTATTAACTAAAACTAATCGAGATGGATGTAGGGTTATATATATATAAATGATCAGGATGACGAGGAAAGTTGAAACCTGTGTGACTGTATGTCTGTCCATCCATTCGTGCAAGCTGTAACATGAGTAAAAATTGAGATATCTTGATGAAACTTGGTGTGCAGGTTCCTTGGTACATGGGCATAATCCGACCACTGCCACGCCCACCAATTGCTATTAACAGAAAGCATGTAGAGTGCAATAACTAAGTACTAAATTAAGATATAAAACTGTAATTTAGCACAAGGGATCGTAGTAGCAAGGGGCACCTGTTTGTATAAAATTTTGAAAAAGTGGGTTTGGCCACGCCCTATAATATATCAATCTAATATAATGTACTAAATATAAACTATTAAATCTATAACAATCAAATTTGCCATACTTGAATATTAATAGAACACCTACCAACAGAGTTAAAATGGATGAAATCGGGAGATAACCCCGCTCACCCCCTATATAACGAGCTACTAAAGCGCAACAAATCCACAACCAGTTATACCAGAAACATTGAATTTTACCTCCGAACTGGTATGAGGATGCTTTATAAAAGCAGGTGTGAAAATTGGACCATGGGCGTCAACGCCAACGATTCTTTCCGTCCTCGAAACGATTTTCATAAGCATTTTTTAAGTGGCCTTCAGCTACTTCAGTGAATTTTGCTTTTTCTTTTTAAAAGTTCTACTGCTCTCGATAAATGTGGGATTGGACCTCGCAAGATTAAGTATGTTCAAAGAGACAAGTTTACGGTACTCTATTTGAAAAAAATCCATGAATCCCAAAACACTGTATTTAAACGAGCAGTTGTTTCTTTGTAAAAATAAAATATCTAACTTTGAAGTTTAGCTTTCTCGTTTATCGTTTTTTATAAAGAAAGAACGTCTGCAAAAGAAGAAAGATCAAGTTACATTCCTTTGTATTTTATTTGGAAACTATTGAGCCTTCATTCAGAAAGTCCCAGGTCCATATAAATACTTATACATCATATAAGGACATAAAAGCTTCAGTGACTTTGACATTTAATTTAATTTTATTGTGTTAAAAAAACACACAATTATGAAATGTGCACAGCACACCAACATCCGTATTCTCTAAAACTATCACTAAAATTCGCGCAGACAATGTACGACTACGTACGTTTGCATGCGGATGGGTACACATCAGAGACCTGTATTGAGTATGATCGATTCGGTTTGATCAACCTCGCTCAAAACGGTCAAACTCAGCACAGCGGTCCGCTACAAAAATGTTCGATCGAGTTTCGTGCTCAAAACAAACGAGTTCGATCAGTTGTTTTGATTGCTCTGCTTACTGATTGAAACTGATTTTTTGGTTCCGGTATGATGATAGGAAATGATTGTACAGAAAAACACGATCAAGTCCAATGATGCACGAAAACTCAGACATCGATCAAGTGTGCGTTTGAATTTATTGTGATTGAACCAATCAGATCGAGAATTGCCCTGCGAATATGTACTATGTGCTTAGTTTGTATGTACATATTTGCGTGTTGTAACGGAAACAAGTTGCGATGCATGAAATTAACCAAAACATTGAACCAATCAGATCGAGAATTGCCCTGCGAATATGTACTATGTGCTTAGTTTGTATGTACATATTTGCGTGTTGTAACGGAAACAAGTTGCGATGCATAAAATTAACCAAAACATTACTGCATATATTTCTTCTTTTTTAAACTTTAAAACTAAAATTCAATTAGTGCTTAAAATTAATAAACAAAAGTAATGCTTAAAGTATTAGGGAACACAAATTTCAAATTTTAATCACTTCTTCATTGAGATCAACAAAAACTTAAAATTAAAAGAAGGTTTATTTTCTGGTTTCAATCTTAATCGTTTAAACTTTTTTAAAATGAATTTAAAAACAATAAGCTATCAACTGAACATGGTCCGAGCCTATTTCTTTTTTCAGTTATAATATTTCCAGCTAAAGAAAAAGTACGCTCAGCGGCTGCGCTGCTGGCAGGAATCGAATGAATTTAATCGAAATCCATTGATTTCATTCCCAAAATTAGGTCAAAGAATTTGAAATCCTTTTTGATAGTGGAATGTTTCTCCTAAAAAGTTGCGCTTTACAAAGTTGTCCGATCACATTGACTTGCGTTGTACTTTAACACATTGCGACACGTGCGGCAGAAAGCAAAAATATTTTAATGTACTGTTGTCCGGTTTTACTATTTCAGTGAGTATATTCCATATAAAGCTTCTTCCCTTGCGTTGGCCAGATAATTTGTACATTCCGTTTGCTATGTTGTCTGCAACACTCTTCGCCGATTCGCTCTCCATAATTATGCTGTTTAATACTTATAATAATTATTATTATTATTTACGCCACCGATTACTGAGATCAAACTGCAACTGTGGGCATTTGCTATCATAATATAATAATTTGCGCAAAGGTAGGTAGGTAGGCGCTTGCTTTGAGCTCTTGAAAAACTTATTTTATCATTTGGGAAATGCCATCAGGTAGGTAGCTGATGTTGAAAACAAAAAAAGGATAATAATCCCTTTTTTTACAAATGTATTTCTGGGAAAAATAAGATAATAACAAAGGATAAAGGTCCTTTTTTTTACAAATGTATTTCTGGAAAAAATAAGAATTCATATTTTTGGACTACTATATAATAATTGTGGCATAACTTTTATATTATAAAATTCGGGTCATATTAAATTCGAAGATAGGGCGTAAAAGATTGAATGTAGCACGTGCGGGTTTTCTCTGCCCCAAATGCGACAATTCTGCTTGTTAACGTAACCATCGATGTGGAAATGAGCCTCGTCCGAAAAGATGTTTTTTCGGTAAAATTGACCATCCTTGGTCAAACGAACTTTGGAAAAATTTTCAATATTTTCCAATTTTTGTCAAGTGATTAGCGACCCATTTCGTAAATTTTAGACTTTTTACTGAATATCTGTCACTTTCCGAATGGTATTTGACGTTTTCAATGTCGAAATATAGATAATTCAAATTAAAAACGTTAGATGACCCACTCATATTTTTACCTTTGAAATATTATCATAATCTTAGAAAAGTGTGCGAGTTTTCGTCCAGCGTAACACCTAAAATTAGGCAATATTTCGAATATTTGGGTTTATTGCAAGCTATATCGCTGGACAGTAATGCAAAACGGATACAATAAAATAGTGCAGTTTCAGATTTTTGTAATCGGTGGCTACTTTGTTGCGTGATTGCATTTATAATTATTAAAATAAATACACTTCACGTTTTAAGTATTTTAACGTTCTCTATTCATTGTATTTTAGGCTTCGTAGTTGAAGACGGCTGAATGTTCTTAGAAAAATTCTGGTGGAAAGTTGCTTTTATAATATGTTGTTAATATGCATGAGTATGAAATGTTGAAATCATTAAAATAATGGATATGAATAAGTCCACTAAACAGACCGAAATGACTAAATCGAATTAAGTCATCACCCTGATCAATTATATAGTTATATTATACTTTATAGGGAATCTAACGTTTACTATTCGTGTTAGCTTAATGTATTGTTAGACAAAATAACAATAATAATTTGACATATATATTGTCAAACAAATATGAACTTGTATGTTTATACATATATACGACAAATAAAAACTGAACAAATAAGATGGAGCTAAGTTCGGCAACCAAACATTTTATACTCTTGCAACTTGGAAGCATTAAGGTCGAGAAAATACCTCAAGGTGTAAAATCCCAACTAGAGGTTAAGAATTCAAGAAATTTTATATATACATAAAATATAGGCAATTGGGGGTATTATCTATTTGATTTTATCTATTAAATATTAATATGCAACAAAAACACTTTCTGGGTTCCATTAAGTTATCAGTACATAGGCACACTGTTACGATTAAAACACCTTCAGTAATTTTCATTGAAATAATTAAAATACTGACCGATATATGCGGTATGAAGTCACCCGAAAGTTCGAAAATCTTTATACTTGAAGTAGGTGAACCCCCATATCAGGGAAGTATTGACCAGATTCAATACATTTTTGATACACAGAGCTTATACTCTTCTTCTTCTTAATTGGCGTTGACGCCGCTTACGACATTATAGCCGAGTCAACAACAGTGAACCAGTCGTTTCTTCTTTTCGCTACGTGGCGCCAATTGGATATTCCAAGCGAAGCCAGGTCCTTCTCCACTTGGTCCTTCCAACGGAGTGGAGGTCTTCCTCTGCCTCTGCTCCCGCGGCGGGTACTGCGTCGAATACTTTCAGAGTAGGAGTGTTTTCGTCCACCCGGGCAACATGACCTAGCCAGCGTAGCCGCTGTCTTTTAGTTCGCTGAACTATGTCAATGTCGTCGTATATCTCGTACAGCTCATCGTTCCATCGAATGCGATATTCGCCGTGGCCAATGCGCAAAGGACCATAAATCTTTCGCAGAACCTTTCTCTCGAAAACTCTTAAGGTCGACTCATCGGTTGTTGTCATCGTCCAAGCCTCTGCACCTTATAGCAGGACGGGAATTATGAGCGACTTATAGAATTTGGTTTTTGTTCGTCGAGAGAGGACTTTACTTTTTAATTGCCTACTCAGTCCGAAGTAGCACCTGTTGGCAAGAGTAATCCTGCGTTGGATTTCCAGGCTGACATTGTTGGTGGTGTTAATACTGGTTCCTAAATAGACGAAATTATCTACAACTTCAAAGTCATGACTGTCAACAGTGACGTGAGAGCCAAGTCGTGAGTGCGACGACTGTTTGTTTGATGACAGGAAATATTTCGTCTTGCCCTCGTTCACTACCAGACCCATTTGCTTTGCTTCCTTGTCCAGCCTGGAGAAAGCAGAACTAACGGCGCGGGTGTTGAGGCCGATGATATCAATGTCATCGGCATACGCCAGCAGCTGTACACTCTTATAAAAGATTGTACCTGCTCGATTAAGTTCTGCAGCTCGAACTATTTTCTCCAGCAGCAGATTGAAGAAGTCGCACGATAGGGAGTCGCCTTGCCTAAAAACTCGTTTGGTATCGAACGGCTCGGAGAGGTCGTTCTCAATCCTGACGAAGCTTTTGGTGTTGCTCAACGTCAGTTTACACAGCCGTATTAGTTTTGCGGAGATACCAAGTTCAGACATCGTGGCATAAAGACAGCTCCTTTTCGTACTGTCGAAGCAGTATAGATTCTCCTTACACGGGTCTTTTCCAAGATTTGGCGCATGGTGAATATCTGATCGGTAGTTAATTCGCAGGTCTGAAGCCACAATGATAATGTCCAATCAATTTGTTGACAGTAGATTGGGCAGAGCAAACTTAAATTCCAATTGCAGGGCATTCTTTCGTCCGACCACACTTTACAAAGAATTTGATGCATGCACCTTATCAGTTCTTCGCCGCCGTGTTTTAATAGTTCGGCCGGCAATCCATCGGTCTCAGCCGCTTTGATGTTCTTCAGGCGGGCAATTGCTATTCGAACTTCTTCATGGTCGGGTAATCGAACGTCTGCTCCTTCGTCATCGATTGGGGTATCGGGTTCGTTTTCTCCTGGCGTTGTACGTTCACTGCCATTCAGCAGGCTGGAGAAGTGTTCTCTCCGTAATTTAAGTATGCTCTGGGCATCGGTGACTAGATCACCTTTGGGGGTTCTTATGCTCCGGTATTAAAACCTTCTGTAAGCCGCCGCATCTTTTCGTAGAATTTTCGAACATTACCCCTGTCGGCCAGCTTATCAAGCTCTTCGTACTCACGCATTTCGGCCTCTTTCGTTTTCTGACTGCAAATGCTTCTCGATTCCCCCTTCAACTCTCAGTAGCTATACCGTCCCGCACATATTGTGGTCGATCGTAACTTTGCGAGGTGGGCAGTCTGTTTTCTCTCCTATGCTGGAATCTAGTACTACAGATAACTATAATTCAACCCATTTGGGGACGTTTCCTCGTGGAGGCTGAATTTACCGTTAAAGTCGCAAAGCATGATTTTGATATCGTGGCGGGGTCAGCTTTTATAGAAGGCGCTCCAAGCGCTCATAGATGGCATCTTTGGTCACATCGTCCTTCTCTTCCGTCGGGGCGTGGGCGCAGATCACCGATATGTTGAAGAATCTCGCTTTGATGCGGATTGTGGCTAGAAGTTCATCCACCGGCGTGAATGACAGTACTCGGCGACGGAGTATCTCCCCCACTACGAATTCCACACCAAATTTTCGATTTTTTATATGGAGACTGTAGTAAATACCACAAGGAACAAATCGTCTCAGTTCTTATCACGTCCATCGCATTGCTTGGACGGCGGTGATGTCAGCCTTCACTCTAACGAGGACATCAACCAGGTGTATGCCCTCAAATCGTAGTCCTTAATTCGTTTGCCATGGTCGTTTTTAAAAAGGGGGGTCTCTCATTTTTGTTACGTGGAGGGCTATAAACGCTGCGAAAGGGATGTTTCGCCTTCTGACTTTAGCTCGCCTTCAAACGGATGTTCTTAATTTACCCAAAGGATACTTGGTCAAAGACTGGAAGTCGTGAGCTGCTTGAGCCATATGTAAAAGAATCGTTTTTGGCCAGTCCCAAGTGAATGACGATCAGAGAACTTTCTTCACTTCCATGAACTTCTACATATGACTCTATCCTCCACTCTTTTGAATCAGTCTTCCATTAACCAAAAACTTATATTATGCCATAACATAAACTGGAGGACGGAGTCATGTGTAGAAGTACTAAGTAGAGTAATGAAAGATAAAATATCAAAAATCAAAAGAAAAATAATTTACGATATAAGATCAAGAATAAAGGCGTGGTTGAGCGTTTAAGGATTATAAACGTCTGTAGAGAAAAATTATGTGACAGAGTAATAAAATAACCTAATTTTTTTGTAGATATCAACACCATTTTTTCAAAATCTTAAAATTCATAAGAATATTTCAAATATTTAATATATTGTGTTTTTTTTATTTTTATCTTTTACAAGTAAATGTTTCGCTATAATTTTCTCAGAAAATAGGGAGAAAACAGCTGTAAAAAAACAAACTTTTTATTTGCTTCTTTCAATTTCGTCCACTGGTGTGCTGTTTCGTACTACTACACTTTTTTTTATTCAACAGTTGTATTCTATTTGCTTACAATACTGCTGTGTAATTTTTGTACTAATTTGTGATCTGTCTGTTTCGTTGTTTAGTTTATTTATCGGCACTGTTTGCCTGATGCCTTAATCTACACCAACTACCTTCTTGCAAAGTTATCAATTTATATAGGAATAAAAAATGAAAAAACTGCGAGTTTGTATATAGATTCGAGTACAATTCTTAAGACTCTCACCTAGCAGAATTCACTTAGTTTAATGCAACTTTTCTCATTATTATTATTCCAATTATAAATTTATTGCATCAGGAACTAATTTGCCATGATTTTTGTAAATGTAAGATTGCACATCATTTGCAACACAGAAGAGTACATAAGTAACGGGTGATCCAAGAAACTCACATACCAAGTTTCTTCGAGATATCTCAATTTTTACTCAAGTTACAGCTTGCACGGATGGACGGACTGACAAACAGACAGACAGTCAACCGGGTTTCAACTTTTTTCGTCATCATGATCATTTATATATTGATTTCTTTAAGGTTATACGTACAACCGTTAGGTGAACAAAACTATAATACTGTTGCAGAAGTATAAAAAGTAAATGCCTAAGAATGCTCTTTCGAATGATAATAAATATTACCCATTAAATTTGAGGTTTCTGTGTTTTTTCTTTAAAAGAGCAGAAACCTCAAAATGGATCACTCTTTAGATAGTGTTCGCTACTTGTCGTTTAGCCAAGTAACAGCATTGTCAAATTTTGTGTGAGTGTATAGAGGGAAAATCAAATGCAATTTCATGGTGCGGCCGGATGTGCGAACTAGTGGGCTGAATAGCATTAATTTGGCGCAAATTCAGACAAAAGCCATACATATGAGTAATAGTTTCGCTTAAACAAGAAACTATTGAGTGCACACGAAAAAATATGTAGCTGTGAATTGAATTCAGTGATGTGTAAAGCACGTTTGCAGAATGCAAAGCCGTTGAGAGCTCGCCAATTGAGTGCAATTGTAAATTGTGATTGTCGCATAATAAAACTTGATTTATCGCATGGCTTTATTGGCAAAAGTCATGACAATAATAACGGTCATAAACGTTTCCATTTGTTGCTGAAATTTTTTGTTCTCATTGGACTTGTGTTGAGGATTTGAGGAAGACAATGCTAAAAGTAATTGATTATATTTTTTACTCCAAGTAATTGAAGGTACTTTATAACTAGCATATAGAAAAAATATCATATTTTTATCATATGCTGAGGTCAAAATACGAGTATACAATATATCTTATGTTATTTTTGTAAATAAATCATGATTTATACATCCTTTGGGTGGTACTAAAATATTTGTGTACCCTGAGCAGCGTATATTGAATTTGCCACGAAGTTCATACCATCCAGAAGCAAAAGTCTAAGACTGTTTAAAATATTTGAAAATAATAACTTTGGATTAAGGACGGATATATACAAAAGCCTTAAGAAAGTATTAATTTTAAATTTTTAAAAAACCTTCTCCTTAAAAAACTATTAAGTCTTTTTTTACGAGTTTTAAGTTATACTTCAGAATTTATATATATTTATGCATATATACGTAGGTTTAAGAATATATAAGAATAAAACTCAGCTCATAAAAAAAATTATTTTTCATGAGCATTGGTAATTGCATTACATTTAGTAATGTGCAGAAATAGAAATAATGTATAAGCGAAACCCACGCACGCAATCAAGGGGAGGTTAATTGATGTAGATAGCATAGGTCTGCGCAGAAAATACATATGCACACAGTAACAAACTATACAAAGTATATTTACTGTAAAAAAAAACGTTGCCTAGTGTATAAGAGAAATGTGTACACCACGCCCACTGGACACGGAAATACGTTAGAAAACACATACACATGATCTACGGTGGCTTTAATGTTTATTGCTACGTACATAAATCAATGCCACAGTGCATTCAGACGATCATTCATTTTGCTGGAGAGCCTAGAAGACACACATATATAGCACCTGCATTAGCAATGTTATTTATATAGCACTACAGCTGGGCTTTTCAATTGCAAAGTTTTTTATTCGTACCTTTTGGTGACTACAACCCGCTATACACTTAAGCGTCACCTTCAGTAATTTGTTTACTGTTATCGCGTGTACGATTGTTTCCGTAGAGTGAAGTTCATTTGATTAAAATATTGAGATATCAACATTTAGCTCTATTAATAACATAATTGCAGCCGTACAGCTGAACTTTTCTGTCTGTATTACGTCCGTGAATACAAGTGCATTATTAGCTTTGGTCTGCTTTGTGTCTGCTTTGAAATACGAAAACAGGAAATTACTTTGCTTCCTTGAGGAAGTAAATTTTCTTTGAATGAAATTAGCATTGCATATTATTCACTACACTATTTTATTTGTTGCTTCGTATTTCGCAAATAAAGGAGCACTGTGTTTAACCTTTTATCAACCTATAAGAAAATTTAAAAAACCTGTATGATTCGAGGATGACAACCAACAATGAAGAGCAACACATCCCTAGTCGTATCGCATCCAACTATATTTAAACTTCCGTAAATTTTTTTAAATTTAAATTTAAAAATTCTTGTCTTGTGACTTTAGAAAACTTACTTTGAGTTTATCTATTTATATCTAAGTAATTGTTTCAAATAATGTTTTTTCATAAATAAAACAAATTTGGTTTGAGAATGTCTTTTAAGATACAAAATCTAAAAAATTATACATAAACTAAAATTTATTTAATACAAAAATTGAATTGAAACTACTGCATTCATTATCTTATATAAGTGAAGCAATGAAATTTGTTCAAATGCAAAATTATTGTAAATTACGTAGGTATAAAAAGTCAGAAATTTACATTAGTGATTTGTAGACCAATAGCAAGTTTATTGCTTCTATTTTGTAAATCTTAATAGGAACTAATTTGATTGAGAATTAACAGGTTAATTGAAAAGGTATGACCCATAGATGGCGCTACTAGAAATAAATCCGTATGATTTTAGTTAGCCCTACAATTCAAAAGGCGCGTGTACATATAAATTCGACAGCTGTCGGATTATTAGTTTGTAAATTATATCACTTGTCAGTTATATGGAGTCCAGGCCGAGTTTTAACCGATTTACTCATTTAAGCATATACTCATTTAAGCACATAATTCAAATGTAATAATGTACAATTGTAAAAAACTGTGTGGAGGCGCCAATGTTATTTTTTCATCTACTAAAAAACAATATTGCAATCTCATTTTCTCTTCTCTGCTGAAATGGTTGTCAAAGTTCAAATACGCAAAGAATTCATCAATAAAGGAGTGACAATAGAAACAGTTACATAAATACATGCTAACCAAAATAGTATTTGTGGCAGCTAGCCACAAAACTAATAAGAAGGATGTGAATATTTTTGTTGTTTATTTCCACAGTTTTGCGCGCAGTCAAACAATATTTTATAGCCAAGTCGTAGCAGGGTGAAAGGAACAGGCATTACAACTGCTTAAAGTATCCTCCTTTACACATTTTAGTATTCTTAAATATTTTATTGAAATTGGTTTTATGCGCTATCACTTAGAATAAATGTTAATGCTAAAAATGTTAATTTGCTTTTCCGACAAAAGTATGTGCAATAAAATGACTTTAAAAATTCGAATTTTCCCACGAATATAAAATTGCTTAAAAATTTTTTATTTTGCTTATTTGGCAAAAACAGCAGCCTCATAATAAAAGAGATGGTTCATGCTTACATGCAGATAACTTTTCATTTATGTAAAAACTATAAAATAATATATCTATTGTCTAAGTGAAATAACTGTAGTGTTTAGGTCATTGCTCTGGACTTTTTGGCTTATCGTTAGGGTTATAATACCTAAAGAGGTTTATATAAAAATACTTTGAATGTAAGCCTCTTCATACTTTTCCAGGTAGGTAGCTAACATACTACATATTCTTTAAAATTATATGGCCAGTTCATATTTTCTTCTTGGTAAATCAATATCAAGAAAGTGACGACCACCGCACATTTTATACTCGTGCAACTAGCACGAATCAAAGTCCAAGAAATTCCTTTGGAATAATATATGAGTTGGTGGTATCATTGACACGAATTTATCTATTTTTCCAACACCATACGTAATATTGATATCATTGGCCTCAACACCCGCGCCATTAGTTCTGCTTTCTCCAAACAGGATAAGGAAGCAAAGCAAATGGGTCTGGCAGTGAACGAGGGCAAGAGGAAATATATCTTGTCATCAAACAATCAGTCGTCGCACTCGCGACTTGACTCGCACGTCATTGTTGACAGTTATAACTTTGAAGTTGTAGATAATTGAGAAGTAAAGTCCTCTCTCGACGAACAAAAGCCAAACTCTATAGTCACTCAATGCTCCCGTCTGTATCAATATCATTGGCAGACGCCAGCAGCTGTACACTCTTATGAAAGATTGTACCTGCTCGATTAAGTTCTGCAGCTCGAATTATTTTCTCCAGCAGCAGATTGAAGAAGTCGCACGATAGGGAGTCCCTTGTCTGAAACATCGTTTCGTATCGAACGGCTCGCAGAGATCCTTCCCGATCCTAACGGAGCTTTTGGTGCTGCTCAACGTCAGTTTACACAGTCGTATTAGTTTTGTGGGGATACCAAATTCAGACATCGCGGCATAAAAGCAGCTCCTTTTCGTGCTGTCGAAAACAGCTTTGAAATCGACAAAGTGGTGGTGTGTGTCGATTCTCCTTTCACGGGTCTTTTCAAAGATTTGGCGCATGGTGAATATCTGGTCGGTTCTTGATTTGCCAGGTCTAAGGTACAATCAGTTTGTTGACGATGGGCTTTAATCTTTCACACAATACGCTCGATAGAACCTTATACGCGATGTTGAGGAGGCTTATCCCACGGTAGTTGGCGCAGATTGTGGGGTCTCCTTTTTTATGGATTGGGCATTGCACACTTAAAATCCAATCGTTGGGCATGCTTTCGTCCGACCATACTTTACAAAGAAGCTGATGCATGCTCCTTACCAGCTCTTCGCCGCCGTGTTTGAATAGCTCGGCCGGCAATCCATCGGCCCCCGCCGCTTTGTTGTTCTTCAGGCGGATAATTGCTATTCGAACTTATTCCTGGTCGGGAAATAGAGCGTCTGCTCCATCGTCTTCGATTGGGGAATCGGGTTCGCCTTCTCCTGGCGTTGTACGATCACTGCCATTCAGCAGGCTGGAGAAGTGTTCCCTCCATAATTTAAGTATGTTCTGAGCATCGATGACTAGATCACCTTTGGGGTTCTACAAGAGTATGCTCCGGTCTTGAAACCTTCTGCAAGCCGCCGCATTTTTTCGTAGAATTTTAGAGCATTACCCCTGTCGGCGAGCTTACCAAGCTTTTCATACTCACGCATTTCGGCATCTTTCTTTTTCTCTTCAACTCTCGGTATCTATCCCATCCCGTACGTGTTGTGCACGGCAATCCTCGTCGTACCAGCTGTTCTTTTGCACTTTCCGAAAACCAATGGTTTCGTTTGGAGGAGTTTGAAATGCCGTCCCACAGTTCCCTTATACCGAGTTGTTGACGAGTGCTCTCAGAAAGCAGGGGTGAAAGTCGAGTAGAAAATCGTTCGGCTATCTTTTGTGATTGCAGCTTCTCGACGTCGAACGTTCCTTGTGTTTTTTGCTGCACAGAGGCGGGTGGGAATCTTGGCTGCAACAAGGTAGTAATCAAATTCAAATGTAAGGACCTCGTAGCCAGTGGCATAGCTACAACTTCGGGCGCCCGGGGCCAAGGATGTTCTGCTACCCCCTTTTTCTACCTACCTCTAAGTTTTTACAAAATATCTTCGATATTAAGTATATAAAATTTAGGAACTAGAAGCCACGCAAATTCTGAAGTTCCAAAATTCTCACAATACGGTATTTGAGGAAATTGATAGTAAATTTACAAGACATCTTATTAAAAACCATAGAAAAACCCATTTTCGCCCTATATCTTGCACAATTTTGACACAATTTGCAGGAATTTTCGCCCGAATTGGAGTTTTTAAATACCATTTTTGAAAAGTTGGAGAAATAAAAGTATTTGTTCCCAGCGGAATATGGTAGACATTGGTAAGCGAGCAAAGTAAACGATGCAGCATGATTGTATCAAAAGTTTCTAATGAAATGTGTTAACAAATTTATAAATACCCCTTATATTAAGTGTTTGCAACAAATACATATATTTAGTTTGCTAAACTGTGTATGTGAATATTTGCATTTGCATGCCCGGCTTTCTCAGACTTGTACAAAATGCTTGTACGTTTTGTCCCATTGGAAGTGAACTACCATCTGCGGCTTTTCGTGCAGCAATTGCTACTAAGAAATAAAATAGTTGTGCTACTTTCATAAAACGCTCTGCGGCATTATAATTGGATCTTAAAAGCTTAAAATAGGCTTAACAAAATTTTGAATAAATAGAAACAAAATTCATGTCTGCTTATATCAATGACTTGGATTACATCTTGTTTTTTAATTTAATATAATAACCTTGAGAACCTTGTTATGATCAGTAACATTAATATCTGTATATCGTGTTCATTTTATTCTACCAATATATGTGGAAATAAGTTATTTTAATTCTTCCCCGTATCATAGTTCGAAATCTACATTACTGGATCTTGAAATATAAAACCAAGGCAACTAATTTAATTTTTCATCTAAAAGTATTTTAACAACTGACCTACTTTAAGCAAATGTTTCTTTTAAATGGGCCTTTATTAATTGAAAATAAATTAGTTTAGTCATTTCAATGCATTGTATTACGATAAGCTAAAAGTTTTTAAATGAGTAAAGCATCCACCCACTTTAACCGGAAAAACTGGCACGCACTAATAAAACCCAGCAATACACCATATTTGACGACCACACTCGTATACAACACAACTCACCACACTTGTACATCCACCCACTTTGCATAAAGGATGGTACTCTGGACAGATTCAACACATTCGTTTACGCAATTCTTTACATACAATTCGTCCATCAACTTTCGCAAATACGCTCCGCCGCGTCGACACCTCACGCTAATCTCCTCCAATTACAAAATTCAAAGACGATCTGTGTCCACTCGATCGCAAGCAGTGACATATCGTTGGGATTTGAGGAAATAATTAGCTGATGACCTTACTATTCGAGTAAGTAACTACTAACTTACTTAACTTAAGTAATAAGCATATATTGATACAGATATTATAATCATATCTTCATTTCGGTGCTTGACGTTGCAAACAAGTCGTCTATGTAAAATATTTTTTTCTTCTGCCCAAGTTTTATTTCTAGTTCATCTGGCTGTTCTTTCATTTCGATTCAAAAACTTTCACAGTAAAAATATAGTTTATAAATAAACTAAATTTTTATATATTTATATTAAAGCTTTTTCTAAATGGAAATACCATATGTTTTACTCATGACTTCCTTCAAATAAGCAATTAGCTCTACCAACTCACATAACTTAACTTTTTACAATTTAAGGGATCGTGTCAGTGAGACCCTTCAAAAATCACTGATTTTCGCGATTTTTTTTAAATATTGAAATTAACTAATCGGCCCGTTTTTTCACAGATAAATAAAGATATTCATGACGAATACAAAATGATTTTTTTATGTTTTTCCTAGAAAAAATAGGAAGATTTGTTCTCTTCATATCTGAACTAGATATCTTTAAAACTCTTCCTTTGAGAGTGAAAACCGTTTTTAAAACACCATTCTGAGAAAAACGCGTTAAAAGACTGGAGTCGCGACGTTCCCCACTCTAATCCCTTTTTACAAGAAACGTAGTTTGAATTTCAATTCAAAAAATTGAGAGAATGTGTATTACAGTGTAAACTATCCGATAATGCAACAAAAAAATCGATTTTTTGAAAATTTCACACTGAAGCCATCCCTTAATTACATTTCTTGGCATAGATGAATATTAAATGTTACTCTAAGCAACACAAATAGAACTCGTACGTCAAAAGATTCTGACGGTATATCTTTGTTATAACATCGAATATGCCAAAATGACAAAGTTACGAGTTGCTACATTGCATCGATAAGCCAAATCCCGAAATTAAAAAGATAACGTACGTTTAAAAGTCGTTTGGAACTAAAACTACAATACAAACTCCATAAAAAACTGACTGCTGCAAGTATTTGGAGTTTATGGATTTTTTACGTTGATATGTGTACGTGGTCAAATTTTTTAATATCCGTTATTTTTTAAAGGTTTTCCAGCTTTTCTTATTTATATAAAACAAGTAAGGAAGAGCTATGTTCATGTGGAACTGAACATTTTATACTTATTCGAAGTTGGCAAAACTTTATATTTATTTTTATTTTATTAAAGCTTACATAATAACAAATTATTATACAAACTAAAGTACGCAGCGCTAGCATCATAGGCTTTCGGCTGAACTTTATATTTATTTATGCAGTGTACTCGTAAAGTCCCTCGGAAGTTCGAAATTTTTTTGTATGGTATACTATATATATAAGATATATAGTATATGAAGGATAGATATATGCTCCACATACGATTAACCACATGAAGCATTTGATGTATTTATCAATTATTCTTGGGCAAACTGCCAAATTAAAAAAAAAATGAATGAGAGTGTAGCACTTGCGACTGTTGTGATATTGTTTACATAATATAATACATTATAATATTTTTTCATGTGTGTGGGGAGGATCAACCGGCACTGGCCAATTTAAACCCGCTCAAATTTGCCGGTTATAATATTGAGTTGAGTCTAACAAACAACGAAACTAAAAACTTATAGAGTTGTGGATTGAATTTTATGAAGTGTAAAACGCGCTTCCAAAACCGTTGAGAGCTCGCCAACTTAGTGCTGTTTTAGCTCGTCGTACTTAACCTAGATTTATCGCATGGCTTTATTGGCAAATGCCGCGATTGTCATTGGTTATAATAATAACGCTTCCATTGTTGTTGTTGTCATTGGACTTATATTGAATATGATAACGCTACAAATAATTGATTGTGTTTTTTAGTTCTCTTAACTGATGATATTTTATAACCACAAAGTAGAAAAAGTAAAAAGCTCTTTTATTTTTCCCATATGTATGTATAAGTAAAAATTAATGTTTGTTTGTTAATAACGCTAAGGATCGAGAACGACTGAACCAGTCTTAATGAAATTTTCAGAAGTTGTTCGTTGTGAATCTGGAAAGGTCTAGAAATAAAAAAAAACTCATACTTTTCATAAGGAAAAGACGAAAAAATGGAAATTTCCCAAAAGTGACTTTTTCCATAAAATTTTTGCTTTTTAATTTTTTTCTTTTGGTTTTTAATTATTTGAATCGGTCAATATCGGTCGCTTGCTTTTTTATTCCGGCTATTTAAAAGAAAAATTATTGAAACTTATTCAGTAAAACTTTATGTGTGTTTCAGGTGAAGTGATCAATTACAGACTCAAATTTGTTACGATGCCACGAAGAGGTCGCGCTGATATCGGTTCGCGTTCTTTTTGGCATCAACATACATTGGCAGCCCAAGGCACATGACCGAGTACTCCCAGGATGCGACGACATACGTGTGGAATTATGGATCGCAGTCAATCAGCAAACGATCGCCACGATGTCACAGCACGACTTTTCAAATAACAGCTATGATCCTGAAGCAACGTATGTATGTTATGGTGCAGTCAGATGCTGGATGTACTCTGTTGAGTTGCAAAAAAGAGGTTTGCCGCACGCACACATTCTTCTTTAGTTGGCGTATGGTGGTTACACCAGATCAAATTGATGAAATCATTTTTGCGGCAGTTCCTGATGCAGAGAAAGATCCAGTATTATACGAAGTGATGAAAACCAATATGGTTCATGGACCTTGCGGACCCACAATCCCACTTCGGTTTGTATGTGCTTTTCTTTCGGAAACGCAAACTGGAAATGATGGATATCCACTCTATCGGCGTAGCTCACCAGAAGAAAATAACAGAACATTTAGCGTTCAAGTTAGAGGAGTGAATAACGAAGTCCACAACACATGGGTCGTACTATGGCGAATATGGTTGTCTAATACACATTCAGGAACTCATGTCAATGTTGAGTGTTGCAGTTTGGTGAAATTGATGAAATAGGTTTGCAAATACGCTACCAAAGAAAGCAACATGGCGATTACTGGCCTTGAACGAGATGAAATCAACAAGTATCAATTGGGTCAATTTATTGCAATAAAGCGCTTTGTAGGATATGTACTTTTGCAATTCATGGAAGTTTCCCGACTGTTGTGCGTTTCGCGGCTCAACTTCATTTAAGTCATTGCGTATTGTGAATGGTACAGTGTGCGCAACTTTTTGAGAAGCATGCCAGCAATTGCAATTGCTGGAACAGGTTAATCACTGGAAAGAAACAATGGACAAAGCGATAGCTACTTCGCATGCCACTGAAGTTCGTATACTTTTCGCGAGGATCATTTCGACATATCAGCCTTCAAATTCGCATCAATTATGGGATACGAAAAAAATGTATTCGCAAAGAATTGGAAATGGGCAAATTCCGATCGTCTTGAGAATGTGCTACATTAAAAAAATATAGAAAAATCGCAAATAAATGATTTTCAACTTATTATAAATTCAACTTTCTTTTCATTTCAAAACACATAATTTCACGCAGGACAGCGGCAGCGGGGTCAGCTAGTTATTTATATATTTCGAGCCGGAAATCTTCTTACAGAGCAGCAATGTTGCATCTGGACTAAAGCTGTTAAGCGTTTGTGAAATATTGTTATGATTATACCTTCAACAGCGCGTAACCAGTTTATTTATTGAAGCGATTAACAACAATCTATTAAATTTTTAAAATTCTTCTAAAACCGCCAAAACCCATTGGCTACCTTTTTCGGGCAAATAAATATCACGCGAACTTCACTCTCAGTCTCATTACGAAATATGTATATGTGAAAAATTATGTGGAGTTTTTTAAGGTTTAACAAAAATCAAGCGTGGAGGTATCTTAACCCGCAATGACTCCGGTTTCCCCCAATGAAAGTCTCCTTTTCGTCTCAAAAGCAGTCGCATGCCGTCAGAAATAATGAAGCTATCAGTAAAAATGAAAGAGAGGGTGAAATATCTGTACCAAAGCTATCTTCTCAAAATTAAACATACTGATTTAGTACGTGATCAATTTAGGAATGAAAGAAGAAATGTTCCCAACCGCGGACTCGGAAGAAAGAAAGGACTGATGATCTTCGAACAAATATAAAACGTGAAATTTTAGCAGTATCGGCCGATTTAAGCTTGAAAACCGTCGAAAATTAGGTTCAGCGTCTAGTCTTCTGTAAGCGTGCCCGTGGTGGCCATGCAAAAGAAATCGAGTTCCATACATAAGTAGCGCTCTTATTGAGAATTCAATCCTATTGAGAGTTTGGTTTATTGCAAAGGCCTACATCTTCAAATAATCCCACAAGAAGTAGTCTAATGGTCTTAAATCATAACATTTTCCAGGCCATTCAATGTCACAATTTGTTGATATAGGAGAATATCCAAACTTTTGTCGCAATAATTCGTTTCTTGCGCGTGCAGTACTAGTATGGCACGTAGTACCATCATGTTGGATGTTGGACCAGATGTTGTCAGGATCACCCTTTTTCAATTGCAGCCATAAAAGTTGTTTATCATCTATTTATATCGCTCTCCAGTAACGGTTTCACAAGCTTCATTTTGAATAAAGTACGGACCGATTATTGTTAATTTAGGTGAATGTAACGGTCGTTCATGAATAATTTCTGGATTTTCTTTGCACCGGAGTCTACAGGTATGCTTATATAGTGCACCACTTAGACAAAAGTCAGTCCCCCGATGAGAATGATTTTGTTAGAATGTTAGATAACGGAGAACGATTATTTTGATAAAAAAAAATTGATTCAACTGTTAACACTATTTGTGCGTATATCTTTCCATGATGAAATTATAAACATTACGAAATACAAGGAAGCCTTAAGTTCGGGTGCAACCGAACATTTTAACTCTTGCAACGTGCTAGAATCAAAGCCAGGGAAATACTTAAAAGTAAAAAACCACTGATATAAGTAATATGGGGGGTAAGTCAAGTATTCGCTCAGATTTTTCTATTTTAAGTACAAGCATACACTTTTACGAGTAAAACACGCTATTGACCGATATATGCGGTACAAAGTCACCCGAAAGTTCGATTATCTTTTTACTAGGCAAACTCGTATGGTGGCTAAGGGTAAGTATTGGTCTGATTTAACCCATTTTTGACAAACAGATATACCATAATAAGAGAACAACTATCCCTGAGTTTCAATTACATATCTTAGACATTGACCGATATTTTCGAACAGAAGTCAACTATGGGTACTAAGGTCCAAATAATCGGTACCTAGGGCTTGAACAGTTTTTGTTAGATATGAAGAATTTTTGCTCATAACGTGGCATTATTCGTGCAAAGTTTAATCCCATTATATTAATTTCAACTTGATTTGTGTACGGGAAACTGATAGAAAGAAGTGGAATTTAAAATTGGGTTATATTGGAACTAGGCTTGACTGTTGTCCGATTTCGCTTATTTTCACAGCGTTACATAGAAATACGAGAAAAAATGCCACATTAAAATCGTGGCTACCTCCGATTTTATACATTCTCACACTGTCGGTAGAAGTTCTTATAAGTTTTGTACTCAGCAAATTTGATTGTTGTAGCTTAAGTCGTTTAGGAGATATGTACATTAAACTTGTAAGAGGGCGGGGACATGCCCCCTTTTTCCAAAAATTTTTCCCAGAGGTTCCACTAGCTATTGGAATTCTCTAAGCCAAATTACATTTTTATACCTTAAATAAGTGCTTAGTTATGGAACTTTACTCGTACATGTTTTCGTTTAATCCATCCATGGTCCGGTCCATCTACGAACTCGTCGTCATCCTGATCATTTTTTATATATTTATAACCCTATATTTATCTCGATTAGTTTTATGTGATACGTACAATCGTTAGGTGAACAAAACTATAATACCGTACTCTTTAGCAACTGGTTGCAAGGGTATAATAATTACAGATCACAACATATTAAAAATGACCGAAACCATACTTAGAACTAATATCATACGTATTGGGAAACTTTATGGGTGTATATATTTCCGAGCTTATGTATACACAAGGGGGTTTCCATATCAGGTGAATGCGGTTAATAGTTAATGGTTAAAATGTGTGTTTGGTCAAATAATCGGTCACAAGCGTCGATCGAATATTGGATTGTGAGCAATTTTTGGTCATCAGTCAATTCGTGCGGAACAAACCATGCACACACCTTTCGTAAGCCCAAATGTTCAGTCAAAATGCGATAAACCGATGTTTTGGAGATACTTATTCATTTCCATTTCCATGAATTTCAATGATGATTTCGGTTGATTTTTGATGAATTCACGCACAGTAATGTTGGCTCTTTGTTCGGAGCTCATTTTCGCACCGATAACACAAACATACTGACACTTAAAATGCAATAGTTTCACTTCCAATCAATGAAATGTCATGATTCTCACTGGACAATCGATAAAGATAGCAGATTCTAACGCACCAGTCGACATATAGATAGAGGGGGCGTCCTGTTTACTTTGGAATGCACCTTGTAGATGAAAACTCAGCTCTTGTACTAAATAAAATCTTCTACATATACGTTGATAATTTCATCACATTAAGGAATCGCCTACATAAGTGCCTCTAACTCGCTCAAATGTAGGCGAAAGACAAGCACACAAACCGGAGGGAGATAATTGCAATCAGTAGAATTTGCATAGACACCAAAAAATTGCGCTGTATATTATATATGAGTAAAATCTGTAGATCACGCCCACTTGACATGGACATATGTTATGTAACACTTCTAGCTTGGGGCTCCACTCCACCGGGTGCTCAACTTAATCACCTACATGTACGCTTTATTTAAATGCACATTCGTTTAGGTGGAGAGCTTAGAAAACTGCTACACGTCCACACATACTGTGCCAAAAAACATTTGAATTTAAACTGCGCGCGTCGAAGGATTTGGAGAATTATTTTTTTTTTTTAGGTTGTTTAGGTTGGTAGTACTGGCAGTCACATTTATGTCAAATTTCATGTCAAAATATTCATTAGTGTTTTAGATACGTGTCGTTTTGTGAGCTGCTAAAAGTGAGTTTATCGTTTTTTGCGATGTCGAAATTTATTGAGCAAAGAATTTGCATTAAATTTTGTTTACAGAATCAATTTTCTGCTGCGGATACATTGACGATGGTGCAGAAAGCCTTTGGTGATGAGGCTATGTCTAAAAAAAATGTTTACAAGTGGTATGGTGAGTTCCAAGCCGGTCGTGAACGTGTAGAAGACGAAGAGCGTCCAGGGCCTCAACCTCAACCTCAACCGATGAAGCTCACGTTCAACAAATCACAGACTTGGTGTTGAAAACCCGTCGATTAACAATTAGAGACCTTGCTGATGAAGTTGGCATATCGAAAGGCTCAGCCAATACCATTTTGAAGGATGTTTTGGGCCTCAAGCGCGTCAAACCTCGACTGGTACCGAAAACATTGAATGTTTTGAAAAAAGGCGTCGCGTTGAAGAGTGTGAAACGATGCTTTCCGACTACCAGGGTGTCATGAAATGCATTATAACTAGCGGTAAGACTTGAATCTATGCTTATATTCCCGAAACAACCGATCAATCGAGCGAATGTCGTGCCAAAAGAGAGCCGAGACCAAAAAAATCGCGCCAAAGTCCCTCAAAAATCAAGATCATGTTGACTCTAGTATCGTGGTGTTGTGCATTATGAATTCCTTCCAACCGGTCAAATAGTCAACAAGGAATATTATTTGAACGTTATACGTCATTTGCGTAACGCTATCCGTCTAAAAAGGCCGGAATTGTGGAAAGACAATTCTTGGTTTTTACACCACGATAATGCACCATCCCATATTGCCCTCGTAATTCGTGATCATTTCGCCAAAAACACAACCCATATCGTTCCGCAACCACCCTATTCACCGGATCTGGCGCCGTGCGACTTGTGGCTGTTCACCAAACACAAAAAACCTCTCCGGGGACACCGTTTACGATAGAGGAGATTCAAGCCGCACCGAAGACGGAGCTGAGGCCATCCCGGAAAGTGACCGTTGGCATAAGTGCATTGCATCGGGAGGGGATTACTTTGAAGAATAAATAAAGAATTTTCAAAATAAATACAATGTCACCTTATATTTTGGGCACAGTAGTATATCTTAGGAATATCAAGGGAATTCACACTTACTGCAATACCAATGATACCTAGAAGTATTACAACTGAAATCTACAAGTGTAAAAAATTGTATCTCTCTTTTTCGTAATTTTTGACAGCTAAAACTCGGGGTACTCATAATCGTCACTTTCAGTAATTTATATCATTGCCACAGTAAAATCGAGTTCATTTGATTAAAACATTGTGATATGTATTAGTCGTTCAGCTAAACTTTTATGTTTGTATTTCTTCTTAGATCTAGTCCTTTATTTATCTCTTTGTGAGTGATCTATACTCTTTGTTTGTTTTGTGTTAACTTGTCATGGTGCCTTTCAAATAAATAACAGGAAATTAATTTGCAGGTTTGAGAAAGAAAGTAAGTAATAGAATTAGTTGGCTCGCGTATTGGCTACGAAGGAGCATTATTTAATAGGCATTTGTCATATATGAAACATAAAATTTGTATATAAATTAGATAGTTGTGGAGTAATTTCTTATAGTTTTATAGGTGTCTGCGATTAGCCTTTTATTAATGTGTTACAAAAATACAAAAAACACATATACGAGTGTCATTCTAGAACGAAAGCCAACAATATAGAGAAACACATCCTTACTCCTACCGCTTTTTGCTATTTGTATGCATCCATGAAATTTCCTGAAATCAACTCTATAGAAATGTTGGTCATTTATAACTCAAATAGATTTCTTTAGAAATAAGATAAATTTCGCTATTATATTTATGTATTTTAAAGAATAAAAATATTTGTAATTAGTATTAATTGAGTAAAATTTTTAAGATACTGAAATTGAATTGAAATTGTAGAAATATATATTATCATTGTTTTCTACAAGTGATACAATGAAATTAGTTTGGAAACAAAAAGTATGTAAAAAACAATGTCCAGGTATAAAAATCCAGAAGTTTAAGTATATAGGTTTCAAATTAATATATTTCATTAGCTTGTTTATGGCATATATGTAAACGCTCTACTCTCTTTATTTCAGTGATTAGAGGGCTCGCAACTTATCATAGTGCATTGTAAAATCATAAAGTCATAAATTTTTAGACTTGTTTAAGAATACTGTTGTTGGATTACATAAACAAATGAGTTTACGCAAACACAATTCTCAACGATATGTTTTCGGTTCATTATCTATATACTATATAAAAATGAAACCCGTTTTCCGTTGTCATGGCATCACGCGATTTCACTAATTCTTTTTTTGTTGTATTTGTTATTATTGGGAGAAGGTTCTTACGTAAGAAAGTTACCGGAAAACCCCTAAAAACAGCCCTTTTCTTTTTCACATACAAACGTTTTATTTTGTACATACATATGTACATACATATACATACATACATACATACTTATATATGTATAAGTAAAAATGAATGCTTATTTGTTAGTAACGTTAAGACTCGAGAACGGCTGACATGACATTTTCAGAAGTTGTTCGATGTGGATATGGAAAGGTTTAGAAATAAAAAAAAAACCATATACATACATACTTTCCATCGAAAAATTGGAAATTTCTAAAAAGTCATTTTTTTCATAAAATTTTTTTTTTTCGTTTGTTTTCCAATATTTTTATTTGTAAATTATTTGAGTCGTTCAATTTCGGTCGCTTGCTTTTTTATATCGGCTATTCAAAAGAAAAATTATTGAAAACTATTCAGTGAAAACTTTAGGTGTGTTTCAGACGAAGTGATCAATAACAGATTGAAATTTTTTACGAAACCAATAAGAGGTCGCGCTAATATCGGTCAGCGTTCTTTTTGCCATCAGCGTATGGTACACCAAGGCACATGAACGAGTACTCCCTGGATGCGATGACATACATGTGAAACCATGGATGGCGGTCAATCAGCAAGTGATAGTCACGATGTCACAGCACGACTTTTCAAACAAAAGTTTCTATGTTTGATGGACTTTATCTTGAAGCAACGTATGTATGTATATGTATATGGTGCAGTCAGATGCTGGATGTACTCTGTTGAGTTGCAAACAAGAGGTTTGCCGAACGTACATATTCTTCTTTGGATGGTGGATGGTGGTTACACCAGATCAAATTTATGAAATCATTTCTGCGGAAATTCCTGATGAGAAAGATCCAGTATTATACGAAGTATTGAAAACCAATATGGTTCATGGAACTTGCCCACACCATAATCCCACTTCGGTTAGTTTGTCTGACAATAAATGCACGAAACACTATTCACGTGCTTTACCTTCGGAAACGCAAACTGGAAATGATGGATATCCACTCTATCGTCGTAGCTCACCAGCCGAAAATAATATTTATCATTCAAGTTAGAGGAGTGAATATTGAAGTCGACAACACATGGCTCGTACAATGGCGAATGTGGTTGTCTAATTCAAATTCAAGACTAATGTCAATGTTGAATGTTGCAGTTTGGTGAAATCAATCAAATATGTTTGCAAATACGCCACCAAAGAAAGCAACATGGCGATTACTTGCCTTGAACGAGATGAGATCAGCAAGTATCAAATGGGTCGATACGTGAACTGCAATAAAGCGCTTTGGAGAATATTTACTTTTGCAATTCATGGAAGTTTTCCGACTGTTGTACATCTCGCGGTTCAACTTCATTTAAGTCATTGCGTATTGTTTGTGCACCTTTTTGAGAAGCATGCCAACAGTTGCAATTGCTGGAACATTATCATTGGAAACAAACGATGGTAGCTACTTCGCATTCTTTTTGCGAAGATCATTTCGACATATCAGCCTTCAAATTCGCGTCAATTACGGGATACGAAAAAAATGACATTACCGAAGACATTTTACATCATATTCGCTAAGAATTGGAAATGGGCAAATTACGATCGTCTTGACAATGAGACGAAGTCGTGATTTATCCAGTGGAATTTCTAAATTCTTTGGAGAGGCTTGGTATGCCGCAGCATCACTTGCGTCTCAAAGTTGGATCTGTCATTATTATGTTTCGCAATCATGCGCCGAAACTGTGCAATGGAACCCTACTGATTGTAAACCTATTCAGTTTCTGGGGAAATTTCGTTTGAAATGACAATCAACAGGACACAAGGATAGTCGCTAGAAGAGTGTGGCATAAATATGGAAATGCGTTTTTCACACGGCCAGATATACCTGGCGTGGTGACGGGTTTGAAACCCATCTTCTCTGTACATTTACGCACCAGAAAAGAAACTAAATAAATTTTGTTTATCAAGCTGGGCTACATGAAAAAAAAAGATTTAGAAAAATCGCTAATAAATGATTTTCAACACAATATAAATTTAACATTCTTTTCATTTCAAAACACATTTCTTCACGCAGGAAAACGGCTGCGGGGTCAGCTAGTAACTTATAATTTTACATTGTGGCGAAAGAGTACCTTAAAATTTTATTATTTATTCAAAAATATTTTGTCGCCTTCAATGTAGTTTCACCAGATGTAAAATGCTTAAGCCAAGACTTTCCACTCCTCAGTCAGTTATAATGCTTTTCATGAATGTGGGATCGGCGAATGTGCCTTATCGAGTTGACCGTCAGCTTTTTCCAACATTCGCAACGATTCCGCACTCGAAATATGTTTGGAAAAAAAAAATTTGAAACAAATTCTTTGTTCGATATTTTTATTCATTGTAAAAATCTCAACGCACTACTGAGGTGTACCGACTGCTGCTGTAAACAAACTGGTAGACAGATCGTATTTAGCAAAATAATTATTTTTGAAGGAGAATTTAATTACAACTTCCGGGAGCTTTTTTGTCACAATATATATATATAACCCTATATCTATCTCGATTTGTTTTAGCTGATGCATACATTAACAAATCTATTACACTCAGTGGCAACTTGTTGCAAGAGTAAAATTAAATTATTACCTTATTAAAGGTATGCCATGCCAGTAATCTTAATCACCCATATCCTAATAGCATTTGGCAAAGCAATTTCTTACTTTTGGGAATTTAAAATTCTCAATATGTTTGAATCGTGCAGTCGAACTACGTATGCTCCTTGCATAGCAATGCCAAGAAATATTTATAAAATTAATCCTGCAAATTCAATCCCCGACTTAAGCTCCTACCTTTTAGAAACCTTGTTCAACCACTAGATACACACAAGTAGTATATATAATGTCATTTCCTTTAACTGCATCTTAAATTATAAATCCACTTTAAGCATAAATGTTGACGAACAATACCATTGCCCTCAGGTTTAGTCTTTACTTACTTTGTTATATTTTTTTCAATGGAAAAACAATCTATAGATCTACATGGACATATTATAAATACTTACTTCACATGACCGCTTTTATCCCTTAGTTAAGTGAACACACACCAGTGGTTGAAGTATGCTGCAACACTTATGTTAATCTAGAAAGGCACGCGAGAGGCTCTAAAATAATCAACGTGCCACAAGGAAAGTACGAGGGTGAAAGTGTAAAGAAGACTAGTGTGAAAGTGAAGAGTAGATTATGACTTTACCTTAATTTATATAGGTACAGGTTGTACAGGTGAGTCTAGTTGTTTTGTCCAAATATTTTTTTATCGAGTTGCATCGGGCACGTATTCACATAGATGGCAGATACATACTGATACTGTAGATGTCAATTCGCAGGCGCACATAATTTCCCACTGATACGGGCAGCTAATGGTAGGTATGTAGCTTTGCATACATGTTGACGTTCGACATTAGCAGAATATCCGATTTTAAGCTCAGCGATATATGTAGAGTGGTAAAAGTGGGTTAATATACGCAATTGAATTATCTTATTCATAACACTACAAAATAAGTGTTTTATTCATTTTTAACTTAAACGGAACGTTACTCACTTCAAAACATTTAATTGAGTCTTGTTTTAACTCCAACAGATTTCTTGTGTGAAAAAGAAGTGCTATGAACAATTTTTAAATTGTTTGTTAAATATATTATTGTATTTCACAATTGCTATTGGTTGACATGTTAATAAAAGAGAAAAAAAGTTTCAATTCTGCAGAGTTTTGAATTAATAACACCGGCCAGCAGCTGCATTTGCTTTCATGTGTAAAAAATGGAAAAATCAGTAAAAAGCAGTAAACAAAAAGTTTATATAAAATAGTTTTTACAATAAACATATTTAATTCCTTTTCTTTTAAAATGAACAATTTATAGCCACAATAAGACTAATTATTTCAAGTTTTGCATTGCTATACTGAAAAGTGTCTGGCATAAAGATTTCTTACCATTGCCATTATGTTTGTTTATTGCATATGTACTTGTAACAGTATAAAAAAGTAAAAAAAAAATTATACTTTTATGTATGTCTGTCTGCAAGATTGCGAAATTTCCATGGGCCTTTTGTAGTATACATATAGTATACTCAAAATCTTAGTATGGACATTTGTATAAACAAGTGCAGTAAGTGGTCGACCAGCTTCTTTGCTTAGTGTGCATAAACACGCCAGTATGTAAAGGCAGTTGTCGGGCCATTCTTATAGGTAGTAGGCCAACCAGTTTATTGCTTATATTTGTAGAAAGCTAGCCATATGTGTCTAAGCTTTTGAGTAATTATGCACTTTTTCATCCAAGTAGTTTTATAAATATTCTACCGTAATTTTTATGAGGCATTCTTCAGGGTTAGTAGGTTACTTGTAATATAGTTGCGAGCTCAGGTAGAGAATTTTGACACAAATTACTCTTTTTGACTTTCAACATTCGTGTTTTATTTGACTTTTTAGTTTCAAGTTAGTTCGTTTGTTGAGCAGATTTAAGTACCACTTTTTATTTAACATATTGATAAACATTTATATTTGCATGTATGATTTACTTCATAAAGCAATAATACTTAGCTCGTTAATTTTTATACATATAGGTACAAACTATATAAGTTAAAAAACGTTTTGTTATTTTTATTAAAAAAAATGTTATCTGGGAATTCCACTTAAGATCTAAAATTTACAATTAATTATACTTAACTCTAGACCTATGTTTGCCGCTGCAACGGGTACGGAGTTTACTGACGCTGCGTTTCCCACAGGTTGGCACTTCGCTGACGTTGCGCTTCCCACAGGTTGCCACTACACGTGTCGCACTCTCAGCGATTTAGTGGTGTCATATTATATATGATATTAATGCATCATATGATACTTTTTGAATGTATGGGGTGCTAACTAGTCCCCCCTTGAAATTTAAACGTCCTCGTTTGAATCCTTAGGTGTATTGAAAATTTGGTTGAGTCCTTTTATTGCCGGTTGTGATAGTTTATTGGGTTCATCTTCTTTTTGTTTCATCAAAAGATTCTTTTCAGAAATTAAGGCGATGACTATTAAAATGATGATTAGCGTGATGCTGGTTCCGCGTTTTACTCTGTTTGCTGCTTCTAACAGACTTACTTCTTTTGTATTGTTGAAGTTAAGCGTTTCAGCATCTCCAGCGAGAGGAATTCTTCTATATTGAGTGGTGTAGATGACGGTTGAAGGATGGCTTGTTGTGTTTTACTTGCTGTTCTTTCTTCGTTATAGAACTTTTTTACATTGATAACAATTGTTACGTTGGTATACAAAATTATGAAGGTCCCGTTTAATAACGTAGGTTCGTTATTTATTGAAATTTCTTCGTTGTATTTATTTAGAAATATTATTCCGGGTCCCATTTCCTCTATAGTTGGAATACGAGCTGTGTTCAAAAAATATCGCGAATTTTGCGTTTTTTCAAAAATTATTTATTTATTCATGAATATCTATTTTGTCCCCTTCAATCCCGTGAGATATTATACACTTGTGCCAACGGTTTTTCCAATCTTCGAAGTACTTCAAAAAACCATTTTTTTTTATCTTCTTCAGCTCCTCCTTCGATGCCGTCTTTATCTCGTCAAGAGAAGCGTAACGTCGTCCTTTCATGGGCCTCTTCAGTTTAGGGAACAAGAAAAAGTCACAGGGGGCCAGATCTGGGGAATACGGTGGCTGCGGCATCATTAGTGTGTTGTTTTTGGCCAAAAAGTCGCGCACAAGCAACGATGTGTGTGAGCAGGGGCGTTATCGTGGTGCAAAAGCCAATTTTTGTTCTTCCACAAATCCGGGCGTTTCTGGCGGATTGCTTATTGACCGTTCTTCCCTGTGGCAAAAACTCACGATGCACCACGCCCCTGCAATCGAAGAAAACTGTCAGTTACGATTCGCGATACTTTTTGAACACACCACGTATATTGGTTGTTGACCTCCGTGCAGTTTGGCAAACGACTTTTTAAAAGATTATTTATACAAGTATCATCACTTAAATCTATTACATTATTGCTTAGCGTATTTGTAGGGAATTGTATTCTTAACAATAATTTTCTATTCCATAGATTCCCTTTTCACAGTTTAAAATTGTATTGAAATTGATTTTATTGATTCTCCCGTTATTTTTTACTGCTCTAATATCTAAAGTTTTACAATTTTGGTTATCTACAGTTGGGAGGCTTACAATATAAATTATAATTTTGCCATTAGTTGCAATTTTTACTTCGGAAAATTCGAGTGCTTCGTCTAAATTAACATATGGAATATTGTCATAGTCTATTACTTCTTTCACAATATTTATTTCTTCATTTGATAAAATAAAAGCATTTTTTATGTTGGCTTTTGGCCAGTGTATTGCGTAAGCAAAATTTAAAATTTCTTCCTTAATTATTTCTAATTTGTATTTTAGCTGTAAAAATGATTCGATTTCTAAACTTATTTCACTTTGCATGGTTTTAATTTTATTATTTGTAATATTTGTTATCTCGCTAATTTTTCCTATTGTAAGTTTGTTAATTAATACCTGATTATTGTTATTTTGTAAGACATTATTTATTTTATTTGAAATTATTTCGTAGTCTTCATGGTCTGGACTTCCTGCAATCGATTTCCATGCGCTACCCAGGAAATTTATTGATCTTTTTATTTTTTGCTCTACTTTTAAATTGTTAAGTTGGGCTCTTATCTGTGTTATTATGTAGGATATGAAGGTGTTGTTAGGGTTTTTGTGGATAGTTTCAGTTTTCATAGTCACTTTTATGTGGTCTAATGTCTCTGTATATTTTTCTATGTCAATTTCATGTATTATCCTAAATGTTCCTGTTTGTAGTTTAGCCGTTCCCTTTTCTATTGTTTTTAATTGGGAGTTTGAGTAGTCGAGGATCTGTACTTCCGCCAGGCATAGCGGTAGTAATATTCTGGAAAAAAATGTCAGTACATATTTAGTTACGTATTCTACCTTTGTGAATTATTTGTTCTTTTTCAGTTAACACGGTACTATTTCTATCTTCCTTAACTATTTCCTTATTGTAGGGTTTACTTAACTTAGTTCCTAATCTCCTATTTTTCTTAACAAATATTATTTGTCCTGGTAGATATGATTTTATTTCCTTCCAATTTTTATTATGGTATTCGATATCCTTTCTTTGTTTCTCAGCTAATTTTTCTAAGTTGCTTTGTCTAGTTCTTTCTATGTCTTCAGGGGTAGATGTAACATTTCTATTAAAAAATAGGTCTACTAGTATTTTAAATGTAGTGGAATGAACTGAATGGTTATATTCAGACACTGCACTTTCCAAACGTTCTTCAAAATTTCTATGTCCACCGTTTTCTGTTATGCAGCGCATTATTTCAATTAATGTAGAGTGGAACCTTTCCACTTGTCCGTTAGCTTGGCTTTTGTATGGAAGAGTAGTGTAAACTTCTATTCCTAATTATATCGGCTTTTAATGCTACTAAAATGAATAGGATAGATATTTTGCATCATACCCATTATCCTTTCTTCAGTATGAATTCCATTTATAACGGATGGGTTCATGTATCGTTTCATGTAAGAAATCAATAACTGTTCGTTGTACTCTGGCTCTGTAATTATATGTCTATGCACTGTTGGAAAAATTATTTTAAATTGATATGAAGATATTTCGTCAATCTTGAAAAAAATTTGGTTTTTGAAAACATTAATTGTAACTTCTGTACAAGGGATTAAATTATGACTTGAGCTTTCATCGCTATGAATCGTAGGTGTGAGTGAATTTATTTGTATTGGTATCCTTGAAAGGACGTCTGCAACTACATTTGTTTTACCAGGTTTGTAAGTTAGTTCGTAGTTATATTCTGCTAAAATGGCTTTCCATCACCTCATTTTACTATTAGTATTCTTATGGCTTAAGGCATAGGTAAGAGGTTGATGATCGGTGATAATTTTAACTTTTTTCGAACCATAGAGGTAATTTTTAAATGAATTAAGTGACCATATTATACCAAGCATTTCTTTCTCATTGGTGGCATAATGTTCTTCGACTTTACTTAGAGCTCTCGATATGAAAGTAATTGGTCTACCATCTGGCGATAGGACGGCACCTAATGCGAAATCTGAGGCGTCGGTCGTTAGCTCGAAATCTTTATCGAAATTTGGATGCGCTAAAACTATATCCTTGGATACTAAAATATTTTTTTATTTTATTAAATGCTTCTAAAGCCTCGTTGTCTAATTCTATTTCTATCTTTTTCGAGTTCCGTTTGGAGACATGACCGGCATCTCTTCTTAACAGTGCTGTTAATGGTTTAGCTACTTTTGCGTAATCCTGGATAAATCGTCGGTAATAACCTGACATACCTAGGAAGGATCTTAATTCTATGAGAGTTTGTGGAACTGGAAATTTAGCTACCGCTTTTACAATTTTAGGGTTAAAGGGCGAAGTGGAATCTGATGGAACCCACTTTCTAAGTCAATAACAGTAAATAGTTTATTGTTTCCCAGATTTGCGAGGACTTCGTTAATCTCTGGTATAGAGTATTTATCGGGAATCGTAACTGAATTTAGTTTACGATAATCTACGACCACTCGAAACTTTTTTTCGCCAGAGGCATCTGACTTTTTATTAACTATCCAAATTGGGGAGTTATACGGAGATTTCGATCTCCTTATTATTCCGTTATCTAAGAGTTCTTCAATTTGTCGTTCGGAGTAGGCGGGGGTTTCGGTTGTTGTCCGGATTTCACCTTTTACGAAGGTGGTGTAGGTAAGTTTTTCATCAGGATCGGAAAAAAGGTTTGGACATTTATCAATAATATTATTAATTTTGTGTTGTTGTTGTAATGAGAGATGTGGAATATTGATTGCCACATTATTCACCTCGTGGGATATTCGTTGTTTTAAGGTTATATTTATACTTTGACAAATCGTCATTAAGTTTTTGTCGGTATGAATAATTGCTTTTACTTCTTTAAGTGTGTCGTGGCCTATTATGCCGTGGAACGACTTTAGAGTTGGTAGTGTAAAGAATTGTATTTTCCCTACTGTTGGTCCAAAAATGTCGAAAATTGTTCCGGCAACTGATTTTACTATAAAGGGCCTTTCATTGAATGTAATTCTTATTGGATCCGGTGTCAATAAGAAAATCTATTGTGTCTCCGCGCCTTGTTCTAAATTCGTAATAAGGCAGCGAAGACGGCGCTAATCTAAAAAATGAATAGTATCAGGCTCATTTTTTCCTGCATTGTCGTACTTGCTATCGTAGAAATTGCCATCGTATATCCCGTTGGGGTCTAATTCTACTGCGTTAGTAAAAAAATTTCGTTGTATTTTGCTTGGAGGGTGAGTCAGTTGTGCGGAAATCGGACGTTTCGGTGGTCGATTGTCCTGGCATGTATTTGGCCTATTCTGATAATTGATTTGTCGTGATCGTATTGATTGGTCTACTTCCATTGAGGTCGGTGGTTTAGGTGGTAAATTCGGTCTGTTATTAAAGGAGGTATTTTCTCTGGTAATATGGGTGTTGTTAGGGTAATTATTGAACCTCGGTATGAATCCTTGGTTATTTTGCGTGTAATTGGGAGAGTGTTGGGGATATCGGTTTGATTGACGACCGAATGGATGTTGTTCGAAATTTCGTCTGGGGGAGTGGGAATACGTTAATTTAGGATAAAGAACTCTATTATTATTGTAATTATTAAAGTTGTTATTTCGGGGAGGTCGTGGTGGTGGGTGAACATTAGGTTTGCGTGTATTGTTCGCATGATTTATTCTGTATGTCATGTTGTCAAGTTTTTGACATAAATGCAATGCTTGTGGCAAGGTTGTCGGTTCCCTCATGCTGAGAAGATGAGGTAAATCGCCATTTCATCCTCTGATAAATATGTCAAGAGCTTTGTCCCTATATGAGTTAGTCATAGCCCGTATGGACTCGTCGCTTAGCTCGAGACATGAAATTTTGTCTAAAATAAGTGAAAGGTGTTGGTAGACCTTTTGGTAGAAGGTCGGAATGTCGTCATAGCGTTGGACCAGAGTGGTCATCTGATATTCGAGGGTACCTATGTCCCTTTTATCTGAATAATGCATCATAAGGCATTTTCGGATTTGACTCCAATCGAGTGGAGTATTATACGAGGGCTGCTATATATATTTCTGACCTAATAATGAAAATAGGCATATTTATCAACGAAAATGGTTTTTTGTTTTCTTTTTTTTTGTCGTTGGATTTGGCTCGTCTTGGAAGACCCACACGGTCGATTGCTGTTTTGTTTCGGGCTCATACGAATAGACCCATGATTCGTCACCTGTGACGATCTTATTAACGTCTTCTGAAGCACCGCGATTGTATTTTTTCAGCATTTCTTTACACACCAATTCACACGAGCCTTTTTTTGATCGATTGTCAAATTTTTGAACCAACTTAGAAGATAGGATAGTAAAAAAAAAAAAAATCATAAATAAAAAATACAATGAAAGCTCTATTAAATGGCGCTCTATTAAGCGGACATTTCCATTAACCATGCACTTTGGTCGGTCCCACAATTTGTTAGTGTTTAGTAGGTGCATTCTATTAACTGGACAGAAAGGTTGGTAACTAGACATTGAGAAGGTAGCCTCAAATATGTTATTTTTCCCAATGAAATTGTATCAATATAATCAAAATTAAACCTCAAGTACAATCCCTTGAATTTTTATATCGACAAAAACGTTTTCGCCTTTATTCGTAATTGAAAATTTCATTCTATTGAATAGTTTATTATATAAATAATAATATAAAATGTATACCAAAGCAACGCGTGGCCGGATCCACTAGCATATGTATATATTTATATTAGGTGTATGGATACTAAGGTGAACATTGAACCAAATGAATAAATTTTTGACATACAAGGATACAAGGATTATCTTCGAATTTCAATTCTATGATTGACCAATATTTTCGGTCAAAAGTCAATTATAGGTACAGAGGATCACATATATATGTAAATTGAACCTATTAAAAGAAGGGATCACGTCAATTTCTAAAAATTGTTTCACACTTAGATACTTCGCTCAATGTAACCCGGTATGCCCATTTGCAAAACCAGTTCAGCTTGAATGCCAAGGAATATTCGCATCAAGTTCCATCAAGCTATTTCAATATTTAATCAAGTTATCGCACGAAAGACAGGAGTAATTCACTCGGAATCTGAATCTTGATTATTTATATATATATATATACGAGTATATACATATAACTTCATTTGTAATTCAATTAGCTTAAGGTGATAACAAAACTGCTATACTATGTAGCTACCACTTGCAAGTGTAGAAAAATCGACACGCTCTAATATATATGTACATTGCTGCACTCCTACAACGTATTTGCGGCAGATTATAAATGCCACTTTGGAAACCGCATTAATAACAACGATTGTCGACAAATGCTAGGTTGTAAGTTTTGTTTACACCTCGTAGGCGCTCATAGTGATCAACCAGTACTTATAGATTTATTCGTATGTATGAACCTACTTGAACGGCACTCAGGTTTTTATTTCCATTGTCACTAATACATAGACTGAAGGGTCAACTATGTTTCCGCATATGAATTCTTTTTTCTAACGTCTTTCTGCTTGGTTGTATACTCGTGTAGGTAAGTAGGAGAGCAGCCCCATCGGGCTCAATTAGCACTTGATGTGCCATTTTTATATACTATTCGTAGAACCTCCTGTATCTGCTATTACGTTTCACCTTCTCTCTCAAATATTTTTTAGGTTTCGATGAAACTACTTATGTCCGATATGCTTTTGGTGGAAATCCATTCAAGATTTGTTGCTCGGTGGATTCCAAGTGTTTTGTGGCGGATCTGTGCTAGAGCTGGGCATTCGCAGAGAAAGTGGAAGATTGTTTCCTTGTTCTCTGCTACTCCGCAGCCTTGGCAGATGTCGTTGTAGGGCAAACCCATTTTGGATGCGTGTTCCCCAAAGGGCCAGTGCCCTGTTGTGGTAGCTGTTACTCTGTAAATACTTTTTCTTGACCTATTTAATAAGTCGTTGGTTCTTTTCCTATCATATGTTGGCCATAATTGTGTAGTTATGACGCATTTTGTAATGTTTTTCCACCTGTTATTTGCAACTTGTTGAAATTGCCTATTGATCTCTCCTTTGATCGATCCTAGCGGGCTTGGTATTAGTTCCGCCTCGGATTCATTGCGGAAAGCTCCTGCCTTTGCCAACTCATCTGCTTTTTCGTTACCGAAAATGTTCCTGTGTCCGGGAACACAGATCAAGTTTAGTTGGAGCTTGCCTTTTATTGAGCTTAGTGTTCTCTTGTAGTTGTGAACTATGCTGGAATTTGTCATTGGTGAAGACAATATATATACAATTATGTATATTCCCGTGGTTTTCTAATAGAACTTCGCAGGCTTTTTCTATGCCTAGTACTTCTGCTTGGAAGATGTTAGCCGAATTCGGTAGACGTATAGAGAGAGATATGCCTAGATCAGCGGAGAATACCCTCGTGCCTACTCCGCAGTCCATTTTGGACCCGTCGGTATAGACTGAGATGGTATCCTCCTCTCCTATTGAACCTCTTCTCCATTCTCGTCTAGATGGTATCCTTAAATGGAAGCGTCTATTGAAGTCCAGCTTTGGGAGAATTCAGTCTGATTTATTAATGGTGATCTTGTTTAGGATTACACTATGTCCGTAGTTCTGCTGACTCTAACCTCCCAATTATTTTTTATTCTTATCGCCACAATAGCTGCTGTTTTGTGAATAAAAATGTCCATTGGTAGTTGATGCAGGATCACATTAAGCGCATCATTCGGACATAACCTGATTGCACCAGTAAAACTCGCACATGCTGCTCTTTGTATTCCATTTAATTTTTTAATATTGTATGGTTTGTTTAGCGCTGGCCACCATACCAGAGCTCCATATGATTATACTTAGTTTGAGGCCCCAATTTTTGTTGACGATTCTCTTACAAGTATAGTAGGACATGTAGCTTTGCTTATTCTTTTTTCTAAATTTATTTTCCAGGACAGTTTTGTTTCAATCTCCACCGCCAAGTATTTAGCTGTGGGGGATAGAGTGAGTGTTGTACCGTTTAGTACCGGAAGTTGAAAATTAGGTATTTTGGTTCTGCTTGTGAATAGCATCAGTTCTGTTTTGTTCGGGTTAACTCCTTGTCCATTATTTTTATCCCATAGGTTTAACGTACCAAGTGCTCTTTGTTGTATATAAGTATAAAAGATTTTATCTTTCACGAAGGAAAACAAAATGCAAGGTGAGAATGTACCAAGCAAAAAAGGGCCGTCTGTTCAGGCTTTGTATTGATCGCTATATTAACGTAAAAAGGAAACTTAGTCCAGTTAAATCAGCGGTCAATACTAAAATATTTGAAACAGGCACTCCAAATGGTAAAAACCCAGAAATCCTAAACGGCTACACATTTGCCATACTAAGCAATGGTTCAGACGACGATGCGAAGGGTACCACCACAGTCGTTAATGCCAGAACACCTCCAATATGAATGCACGAGCGTAGCAGTAATACTCTTCTTGCGAAATTAAGTGAAATTGTAGGTACTAACAATTTTGATATAGTGCCTTTGAAAAAAGGCAATATAGATGAAACAAAAATACAGTCCTACACTGAAAAAAGTTTCATTGGAATCGTTAAATTTTTGTCAAATTAAAACAAGAATTACTACTCATACCAACTGAAGAGCTCAAAAAGGCTAGTTGTTGTCATAAAAGGTATAGAGTCTTCGGTAGACTCTAACGATGTGAAGGAAGCACTGGAAGAAGATGGTTTTAGCATTAAATCAGTAGTAAATATTTTTAACAGGAAAAAAGTCCCACCATCAATGTTCAAAAAGGAACTGATGCCAAATTGTAACCAACTAAAGAAAAATGAAATACACCCGATTTACAATTTAAAATATCTGCTCCATCGCAGAATCACCGTTGAGGAACCACATAAGAGAAATGATCCAGTACAATGTACAAACTGCCAAGAGTATGGGCACACGAAAGCATATTGCACTCTACGCAGTGTCTACGTGGTGTGTGGTGATCTACATCCTACTTCAAAATGTACTCTTAAAAAAGAGGATTTAAATAAAAAATGCAGCAATTGTGGCGGAAATCACACTGCTAACTACAGTGGTTGCCCTGTATATAAAAATTTGAAATTGGTGAAAGGCAACACTGTGCAAATGCAACTGCCGCAAAATCCTCCAAATGGAGGTATTGAAACCATGATTATAAATCTTACACAGTGTATGACACAATTATGTCTAGCATGCAAAACAAGATTTAATAAAATCATAAAATCAAATGCTGCAAAATTTATTAATTAAAAAATGAGCTTACTAAATGTCTGTATATTGAATGCTAACGGTGTTAATCAACATAAATTAAAAATTATCAGATTTCTGTCTGAAAAGAATATAGATATAATGCTTATTTCAGAAACTCATTTAACAATTAAAAATAATTTCAATATACCGGGATTTAGACTATATGATACAAATCATCCGGATGGAAAAGCGCATGGTGGCACGGCAGTGTTGATAAGAAATCGTTTAAACCACTATGCTCTAGAATCTCATGCTACACCACAGTTACAAGCTACAACAATATCACTAAAAAATCGGGGTGGTGACTTAAACCTTACGGCTATATACTGTCCACCTCGTTTTAAAATTACAGAAATCGAAAATATAGATAAATCGCACATAACAGCTGATACATGTACTGATCTAGCTTCTGATCACTCTCCTGTACTAATAAAGTTATGTGAACACCCCATCTTCGTTAATCCAAAAGTGTAGCCACATTAATATTGAGTACAAAATAAATACCGGAAGAGATATTAACGGAAGCACAAGAGAAGTCAATGATATAATATCCAGCGCAGCTGCCTCAGCACAACCAAACAAAAGCTATAATCCGCTTGGTTTCAGAAAATTCTCTAATAAAGAAATATAAGTGCTTGTAAATGAAAAAAGGCGTGCAAGACGTGAATGGCAGATAAATCGCTCCCCTTCCACTCAGCTTCAATTGAAAGCTGCTGTACGTAAATTAAAAAAAGCGCTCAAACGTGAGGAAGAATTGAACACCGAAATGTATATAAAGAAGCTGTGTCCAAATTCAAACAAGCAAAATTCCCTTTGGAAAGCCCAAAAGTTCATGAGGCCACTAACTGACTCCAACATGCCAATAAGAGACTTGGGTGGAAATTGGGCTCGAAGTGCCGGGGAAAAGGCTATTTGTTTTGCAAATCACCTAGAAAAGGTATTTCAATCCAATTTGCCAAAGAACAACTTTAAGCTGTCAATCTTACCCAACACAGCTAAAGAGTCGCTCGGGTCTTTTAAGACTTCTCCTTCTGAAATTATTGGTATCATCAAAGAACTTAATCCAAAAAAGGCGCCGGGACATGATAATATTTCCCCAAAAATGCTAATTGAGTTACCAATTATTGCTGTAGAGGTGCTCTTTTTGCTCTTGAATGCAATTCTTAGTTTCAGATACTATCCAATTTCATCGAAAAAGTCGCAGATTATCTTGACAGATAAACCTGGGAAAGACTTAACACAGCCGTCTTCATACAGACCAATCAGTCCTCTACCCTGTCTTTCAAAAGTATCTGAAAAAGTATTAATATCAAAGATATCTCCTTTCCTCCATGAAAATAATACAATACCAATGCATCAATTCAGTTTTCGTGCGAAACATGGCACAATAGAGCAAGTAAATAGAATTACTAACGCGATAAGGAAAGCATTTGAGCAGAGGGAGTACTGTTCAGCTAGATTTCAAGATGTAGCTCAGGCGTTTGATAAGGTGTGGCACGAAGGTCTTTTATACAAGATTAAAAAAATTCTACTTTTAGAATTGCATAAAACATTGTAGTCTTATTTAAAAAATAGAAAATTTATGGTAAAAGTGGGAGATTTCATAGCTGGTGTACCCCAAGGCAGTGTTTTAGTCCCAACACTATACACCATATATACAGCAGATCTTCCAACAGCTAATAATGTATTAACTTCAACTTTTGCGGATGACACAGCCAAACTGAGCCGTAACAAATGCCACATTTTAGCATCATGAATATTAGCGAAGCATTTAAGTTCTGTCGAAGAGTGGCTAGCGAACTGGCGTATAAAGGTGAATGAACAGAAGTGTAAGCACATTACATTTTCGCTAAGACCAAAGATGTGGCCGGCAGTAAAAATATACAATATTTTAGTATCCCAAGTGAACGAAGTAACATATCTTGGTATTTACCTAGATAGAAGGATCACGTGGAGAAAACACATCTCTAGTAAATTGACATGTATGAAGATTAGAGCTGCAAATTTAAATTGGCTTTTAAATAAAAACTCCAAACTTAGCCTAGACAACAAAGTGCTTTTATATAATGCGGTCATAAAGCCGATATGGATGTATGGCATTCAACTGTGAGGTACGATCTGTGCAACTAATATTGATCTAATACAAAGGTTCCAATCAAAAATGCTTAGAACAATCACGTGTTCACCGTGGTACATGCGTAATGAAAATATATATAAAGACCTTGGTGTTTCTATGGTAAAAAAAGAAGTATAAGACAGCAGAATTAATTATATATCTATTCTCCGAGATCACCCAAACCCTTTTTCTAATGCTTTGATACACTCCTGCGATCAAACACGCCTTAAAAGAAGAGTTATGCCTGCGTACTAAAAAGCAACGTATCACCAAAATAGCTCAGTCATTTGCTTGAGCTTGTCTTTAAAACAAAAAACAGATTCAATAAATAAACAGATATTGCGAAAAAAATAACCTTCTTCTTGTGGAATAAGACAAACAATTACATATTTACGGTAATTTTACCAAAAAATACTTCAGGTTTGGATTTAACGGTTATCGTTCGGAAAATCGTTGCATCCTTCTATTTATATGAATCTTTAATAGCAACCAATAAAGGAGCTACTAGGTATTCCACGTATCGATGTTTATTGCTTACACTCATATGTGTGTAACACTATGCAACGAATTCCAAACCATTAACAATGGTATGGAATTTAATATCTGAGCGAATGTTTATAGAAGTACTTATAAGTTGGGTGGATAGTGGGACGTAGAGGGGAAAAAAGAAATAGGAAAGTACACCATGAAACATGTTGCTTTGAAGGTGAATACACATGTGGAATTAAAAAAAAAAAACAAATTGGAGTAATATAAAAGGTATGCGTGCTTAAGCGCTTTTTTTATTTAATAATTGCTGTAAAGGCCTTGAATTTGATATTTGCTCATACGATATAGTGCACTAAGCGAATTCAGTATACTTTTATTTGATGCATGCCTTTAACTGCGTTTAACTTTAAGAGGAATGTTTTATCAGAAAAAGTATTCACATTTTTTGTAGAATAGAATATTTTTTATGTAAAGTAATAATATTTTAAAGTTCACGCCTTATTTAAAAAAAAAATCTTATATAAAATACCACATACAGGGGAGAAGTAAAATGATTTAGACTATTTTGAAATCGGAAACAGAGACTTAATTTATGTTGAATACTTGAACTAAGACTTAATGGGACGTTATATAAATTACATTTACTTAACTAATTTGTGTGTTTATTGATCGTCAATGTGCAGTCAGATAAAAATTCACATTGAAATTCAGAAGACTGCATTGACTGTTCGAGTATAATTTAACTACTGTGCCCTTATTCCCACCAAGGAGTACTCAGGTTCACACAGAAAGTGCTTTGATTACGCATTTGTAACATTTTCGTGTTGCATAGGAGAATTTTAACACCTGCCACTTTGCGTGCTACGTTGGCATCGGCACAGGCGCCGCTACCCTCACTTCTGTGAATATTAAAAATAATCAAGTTTAGTTGGATGGACTTTAGGGTTATTTAAATAGGTTTGTATTAGTGTGAAAGCAGAGAAGACAGACAACAAAATATTTGCGATTAAAAGTTTTTACCACAAACGTGGTAAATATCTTGATTTCCTTCCACTCCACCGTGGAAGATATCCCGTCTTATTCGGCTGAAAGCTGGGCATTCGGTTTTAATTTATTAGTTTTTATTGAGCTCCATACAATTAATTATCAACAAACATAAGTTATTGTTTTAAATTAAATAATGTTAAAAATGGTAGTAGTAATATAATAGTTACCGTATAAATTCGGTTTTTGAATTACTCTTTCAAAGCGTTCAATTTTCATGATTTCAGCATCATGAATGAAGGCTTTGTTGGCGTTGTGTAGATTTCGCTTAATTTTTCATTTATTGGGGAAATCTGTTGCCATCTTTTTAAACATTTTTAATTTCAATAAGCAATAAATAAAACTCAAAATTCCTCATTGGCATGGTAATAAATCAGTTTTACAAAGTTATACTTATATATCGGAATATGCGCTTATTAGGAGTGAACAAGATCTCGCCGGTAATATGAAATTTATATACAAAGCTATATTACTGCAATAAAAAGAGGTAACAAATTTATATACATTAAAAATTTTTACACAAATATCAAAAAGCAAGGAATATTTTATAACAGCAGAATTACTTATTTTCATAGTATTTTATTTATTAGTTTCTAATAAGTGGAGGATGGAGTCATGTGTAGAAGTTCACGCAAGTGAAGAAAGTTCTCTGAACGCCATTCACTTGGGATTCTTTTACATATGACTCAAGCAGCTCACGACTTCCGGTCTTTGACCAAGTATCCTCTGGGTAGCCTAAGAACACCCGTTTGAAAGCGAGCTAAAGTGAGAAGGCGAAATATTCCCTACTTAGGGTTGTGCGCTGGGTTTGGGACCCGCCACTTAAAAACCGCCCCTAATGAAAAAGTTTTCTGTCGAGCGTATTGTGTGAAAGATTAAAGCCCACCGTCAACAAACTGGACCTTATCAGTGTGGCTTTAGACCTGGCAAATCAACAACCGACCAGATATTCACCATGCGCCAAATCTTGGAAAAGACCCGTGAAAGGAGAATCGACACACACCACCTCTTCGTCGATTTCAAAGCTGCTTTCGACAGCACGAAAAGGAGTTGCCTCTATGCCGCGATGTCTGAATTTGGTATCCCCGCAAAACTAATACGGCTGTGTAAACTGACGCTGAGCAACACTTAAAGCTCTTAAAGGATCGGGAAGGACCTCTCCGAGCCGTTCGATACCAAACGAGGTTTCAGACAAGGCGACTCCTCAATCTGCTGCTGGAGAAAATTATTCAAGCTGCAGAACTGAATCGAGCAGGTACAATCCTTTATAAGAGCGTACAGCTACTAGCGTATGCCGATGATATTGATATCATCGGCCTCAACACCCGCGCCGTTAGTTCTGCTTTCTCCAGACTTAACAAGGAAGCAACACAAATGGGTCTGGCAGTGAACGAGGGCAAGACGAAATACCACGTCACTGTTGTCAGTCATAACTTTGAAGTTGTAGATAATTTCGTCTATTTAGGACCAGCATTAGCACAACCAACAATGTCAGCCTGGAAATCCAACGCAGGATTACTCTTGCCTACAGGTGCTACTTTGGACTGAGTAGGCAATTGAAAAGTAAAGTCCTCTCTCGACGGACAAAAACCAAACTCTATAAGTCGCTCATAATTCCCGTCCTGCTATACGGCGGAGAGGCTTGGACGATGACAACAACCGATGAGTCGACCTTAAGAGTTTTCGAGAGAAAGGTTCTGCGAAAGATTTATGGTCCTTTGCGCATTGGCCACGGCGAATATCGCATTCGATGGAACGATGAGCTGTACGAGATATACGACGACATTGACATAGTTCAGCGAACTAAAATACAGCGGCTACGCTGGCTAGGTCATGTTGTCCGGATGGATGAAAACACTCCAGCTCTGAAAGTATTCGACGCAGTACCCGCCGCGGGAAGCAGAGGAAGAGGAAGACCTCCACTCCGTTGGAAGGACCAAGTGGAGGAGGACCTGGTTTCGCTTGGAATTTCCAATTGGCGCCACGTAGCGAAGAGAAGAAACGAGTGGCGCGCTGTTGTTGACTCGGCTATAATCGCGTAAGCGATGCCTACGCCAGTAAAGAAGAAGAAGAATAATTGCTCTTATATAAGTGTAAATAGAGGTTTCGGAAATTTGGCTAAAATTTTGAGGCAGTCGACTAAAACTTTCTTCCGAACAACATGAACAACATAAAGCCGGCTTGCAATAAGCAACAATTGATTTGTAACGTACGCAACACATGTTACACATAATCCTGACCAATTTCTCCAACGCTCCCACAGACCACACGTCATATACATATATACGTACTCAAATTATACCTTAGCAGGAGCAGCTTGTAGGCAGACAAAAAACAAGCTGTTAATCTTTGTGAAATGTTGCTACTGGCACATTTAGCCTTCAACATATGTACGAGTATTTACCCCATGAGCGATTCATTTTCCTGACCGTAACAGACACAGGCAGACATTCGAAAGAGATCAAATAAAGAAAGAGGCTTTTTGGTCTATCCGCCCGCCGCTTAATGTCAGTGAATGACGCCGTTTGCAGGCTGTTTACTTTCATTGCTGAGGAAATTGCAGATTGATCATTGGTGTGATGTTTACAATGTTGTTGCTGTTTGATTGAAATCAGTTAGCGGAAGTAGTGACAGTTTCAATGTCAGCGGCATGCTCTTGATGGATGCAGCAGGGACAATTCACGTGAGTGGATTTTTTCAGTTAGTAATGGCAACGTTTACTTAGTTGGTGGATATGCGAAAAAAAACTTTATTCCTCTGGTTTGTAATACCCCAACGGTAATATATGTATATATAATTCATCAGCGTAACGAGCTAAGGCGATTCAGTGCTTGCATTGAAGTCTTTTCTAATTGACGAGATGTAATTATGAAATTTGGTGCAGATTATTTGTTAAAGAAGTGGTGAAATCTTTGAAGAAATTGTTCCGATTGGAATAAAAACCGAAGTAAAGATCTTTTTTATACCTTTCTATGTTATAAGAAATGTACCTGAGAAAGGTGCTAACGCTTTGGTATAGTCGAAGCTAACATTTTTTTATGTTTTTACTCTTTTCTCATATTTTACAATTAATTTTTTTTATTATTGTAGATATTTTATGGTAGTTTTCACAACTGTTAGGACTTCAAAAAATTGGTTGAGGTTCATTTTTCTTTCTGATAGGCAAACACAAACGAAAGATATTTATAGCTTATACTAGCTTTGAAGTAGTAAATGCATTTAGTTTTTCCTAGTGTCATACCACTTCTGAATATTGTCATTTGCACATTTGGCGTAAAGATACGAGCATTCTGCCTCCTTGTATTCGATAACGGTGTCACAATCAGTCGGGTTACACAGTTTCGGCGCATGAAGATTGCGAAACATAGTAATGACAGATCCAACTTTGAGACGCAAATGATGCGGCGGCATACCAAGCCTCCCCAAGAAATTTAGAAATTCCACTGGATAATTCACGGCGTCATCTTCATTGTCAAGACGATCGATCGATTTGTAGGAGCACAAGTCTCCTGAAATTTGACTTTGAATCTTCCAGTTTAAGTCAACAACAAAACTGCAAAACTCATCATTGATATGAGTTTTGAATGTGAATTAGACAATAATTTCATCAATTTGATTTGGTGTAACCACCATCCATCATCCAAAGAAGAATGTGTGCGTGCGGCAAACCTTTCGTTTGCCACTCAATAGAGTACCTTTAGGATCTAACGGCACCACATATACGTTGCTTCATGATAAAGTTCATCAAATATCATTGCTGTTGTTTGAAAAGTCGTGTTTTGACATCGTGACGATCGCTTGCTGATTGACTGCGATCCATAATTCCTCACGTATGTCACGTATTCTGGGAGTACTCGGTCATGTGCCTTGTGCTGGCAATGTATGTTGATGCCAAAAAGGACGCCGACCGATATTAGAGCGACCTCTTTGTGGCATCGTAACAAATTTCGATCTGTAATTGATCACTTTGTGAGAAGCACACATAAAGTTTTCACTGAATAATTTTCAATAATTCTTTTTTTCAATAGCCAAATATAGAACAAAGAAGGCAAACACCAAATTTGAACGATTTATATAATTAACCCTGCATTACTAACCTCAAATCATGTCGCATGGTTACTAACCATGGGTCTTATCGACTCTCATTTGTATAATCTATTAAAATCGTTTAAACTTATAAATTGCTAAAACGTATACGTCTTTTAGTATATTGTAGTATTTTATTGTTAAATTTATAAAATGGTGTGTTAAAAAATTAATTTATGTACTTAAATTGAAATTAAGTTTGTATTCATTACAACATAGCTAAAAAAGTGAAAAAAAAAGTTATCCAGCCAGATTCCGCATAAAATGATAAGTTGTAAAGATATTGACTTCAAATAAAGTGCATTTGAAACCTGAAATATAAAAGTAAAATGTTAAAAAGAAAAATTGGAATGACTAATGCAAAAATCTTTCAATTATGTACTGTAAATGTTACCTTTTATTCGGAATTTGTGTCGAACATATCGTCATAAACGTCTTTCTCTTGGTGGGAAGCAATGCAATTTGAGCACAGTATACAACAGTGCTTCTGGCAAATATATTTTCCACATTTTGAACACGTGGTTTTGGTTTTGAGATCTTGTTTGTAATCACAAATCTGGCAGCGGCCTCTTTTCAATTGTTTCGTAGGTGGCTCTTGTTACTCCACCTCTTTCAAAGGCTTTGCAAATTTTGAGCAGCTTGCTTTCAGATTTTTTGGCAAAGTTAATATTTTATAACGTTTTTGAATATTTGCCTGTACAAGATCCATTGCCAAATCCTTTATAGAAATAGATCTTTTTTGTACTCTGCTGCTGTGTTTTGAGTACAGAGTAAAATAACTCTAGCATTTATAGCAGCCATATTCATAAGTGAATAGAATAAATCTAAAGGCCAACGCCGACAGTTTCTGGCTACGCTATATCCAGCACCCAACTGATCAGTTACATCCACTCCTCCTTTCGTATGATTGTAGAAATCTATAATTTCTGGCAAACACTTAGGGCCATCTAATACCTTACCGGTCTTTTGAAACGTTGAGAGTAAGTATGTAAGAGAGAATTGTAGATTTTTTTGTAGAGCCAAAGATTGTTGAATACACTTCGCGATTTTTAGCGTTTGAAAATGTGGGTGGCAAGAATCTTTTGTTTTTTCGGGTAGTTCCAACTAACGTGGTATTCTTTGATAGCAAAAACTCTGCCAATGAATAGGTTGTGAACCAGTTATCTATTGTTATATTGCGCCCAGCGTCTTGTAGATGATTTGTTATTCTCTTAACCACCTCTTCGAGCTTATTCGAAATATTAAATGGACCAAGTGGTTGCTGTCCGCAATAGACTTCTAACTTAGATATGTAGTAAGTTTCCGAATCAACTGCTGCAAAAATTTTTATACCATATTTTGCTGGCCTACTTGGTATGTATTGCCTAAAACTGCATCTTCCGCAACAGTAGTGTGCATGTATAATTGCAAATTGAATGAAAAATGTTGACGAGCACCTAACGGAATTTACAAACTTCAAGAACTCTGACGCCTTGCTATGTAATTAATTTATTGTATATGATGTGTATTATTTATTTCGTAATTTTTTTTAAAACGTTATAGCTAACCTGGGTCTAATAGACCCATAATATTTATTACACTATTGCAAACTATGGGTCTAATCGACCCAGGCTATTTTTAAAAACAATTTTTTATACATAATATTTTACATGTTTCTTATTCTCATTGTTTATAAACGTTTAAATATGTACAAAATTAGATTACACATATATCTTGCGTTAAAAAATATTCTTTATTTTTTGTTAATTTAAAAAGTTTGTGTGTCTGGGTTGATTCGAGCCTAAGGTTAGTAATGGAGGGTTAAAAAGCAAAACAAAAAAAATTTGAAAAAAAAATTGTATGAAAAAAAATTACTTTTGGAATGGTCCAATTTTCCGACTTTTCCTCACGAAAAGCATACGAATAACCTCTGAAAATGTCAACAAGATTGGTTCAGCCATTCTCGAGCCGTTACTAACAAACAAACATTCATTCGTTTGTATGGGAAAAAGAAAGGGCTGTTTTTAGGGGGTTTCCGGCAATAATTCGAATTTTTCTCGCCGTTAAAACCACCTTTGACCCTCAGCAAACATTTAGAAAAAGAATTGCCCAAATTGGTCCAGGTGTTGTTCAGTTATGGGCTTCGAAACACATTTTGCGATTCATTTTTATAAAGGTGGGCCATACAAAATTTTAAATTCGAAGATAGGGCGTAAAAGATTGAGTGTAGCGTTTGCTGTATGGCACGTAGCGCCGTCTTTCTGGAACCAAATGATGTCCAAGTCTTCCTCTTCAATTAGCTTGAAGAAAAATTCGGTTAACATTGCGCGATATCGCTCATTGATGATTACGGCGGTTCCTTCTTCATTTTCGATAAAAAATTGGCCGATGATTCCACCAGACCAAAATCCGCACCATACAGTGAATCGTGCTGGGTGCATTGGCTTCTCGATGATTACGTGCGGGTTTTTTCCGCCCTAAATGCGACAATTCTGCTTGTTAATGTGACCATCGAGGTGGTAATGAGCCTCGTGCGAAAAGATGATTTTTCGGTAAAATTTAGCATCCTCGGTCAAACGAACTTTGGAAAAAAATTTTCAATATTTCCCAGTATTCTTCTAGTGAATAGCGACCCACTTCGTAAATCTTAGACTTTTTACCGAATACCTGTCACTTTCCGAATGGTATTTGACGTTTCCAATGTCGAAATACACATAGATAATTCAAATGTAAAACGTTAGATGACCCACCCTATATATAAGATAAAATGTTCGGTTGCACCCGAACTTAGTCCTTCCTTACATGTTTTATTTTAATATATTGCATTATTATATTTAATCATGCATTTTTATTCATTTTCATTCATAAAATCACTTTAAATAATTTTGTCCGGTTTTTGAGACCAAATGCTCCTATGTGCTACGGTCGGTAAATTCAGCCTCCACGACGAAACATCCCCAAATATGTTGGGTTATAGTTATCTGTAGTACTAGATTCCAGCATAGGAGAGAAAATAGACTGCCTACCTCGCAACGTTACGATCGACCACAACACGTGCGGAATGGGATAGATACCGAGAGTTGAAAAGGGAAGCGACACGCGTTAGCAGTCAGAAAAAGAAAGAGGCCGAAATGCGTGAGTACGAAGAGCTTGATAAGCTGGCCGACAGGGGTAATGTTCGAAAATTCTACGAAAAAATGCGGTGGCTTACAGAAGGCTTCAAGACCGGATCATACTATATGTAGAATCCCCAAAGGTGATTTAGTGACCAATTCCCAGAGCATACCAAAATTGTGGTGGAAACACTTCTCAAGCCTCCTGAATGACAGTGAACGTACAACTCCAGAAGAAGGCGAACCCGATTCCCCAATTGATGACGATGGAGCAAATGTTCTATTGACCGACCATGAAGAAGTTCGAATAGCCGTCTGAAGAACAATAAAGCGGCTAAGGCGATGAATTGCCGGCCGAACTATTCAAACATGCATCAGACTCTTTGTGAAATATGGTCGGAGAAAGTATTCCCAACGATTGAAATTTAAGTGTGCTCTGCCCAATCCACTGTCAACAAATTGATTGGACATTATCTTTGTGGCTTTAGAACTGGCAAACTAATAACCGACCAGATATTCACCATTTGCCAAATTTTGGAAAAGATCCGTAACAGGAGAATCGACACACACCACCTCTTCTTCGATGTCTGTATTTGGTATCCCCGCAAAACTAATACGGCTGTGTAAACTGACGTTGAGCAACACCAAAAGCTCCGTCAAGATCGAGAAAGACTTTTCCAAGCCCTTCGATACCAAGCGAGGTTTCAGACAAGCAACCCCATATCATGTGACTTTTTCAATCTGCTGACGAAGAAAGTAATTCGAGCTGAAGAACTTAATCGAGCACTCTTTTATAAGAGTACACTCCTTTATAAGAGTGGAGAGCTGCTGGCGTTTGCCGATGACATAAAACTCTGATTTGGCACAGGGGAACTACTAAAGAGCAATAAATCAATAACTAAATAAGCCAGAGATACTTTAATTTACCCCCGAGATGACATGAAAAGATTTTATGGGTGCCAGTGTACGAAATTGAAAGTTGTAACCGGCCATGTTTTGATGAAATAGACTAAATGTATTACGTGGCCTTTTTCTCTTATTTCATACATCGCAGTGCGAAAATGGGCGAAGTCGGACTACAATCACACCTACCTCACATGTAACACAATTTTAAATTTTATTTTATTTTTTCGCTTTCCAGTACATAAAGTATAGAGTTTTAATTCCTTTAAGGTATGCCATCTTATGACCAAAAATTGTCCAAATCCAATCATCACTGGTAAAGCCCCTAGGTACCGTATTGTGTACAGCATTATCTATAGTTGATTTTTGATCGTAAATAACAGTAAATGTGTTATATTTCAATTTTCCTAACAGTATAAGCTCTGTGTATCAAAAATATATTGAATCTGGTCAATACTTCCCTGATACGGGGGTAAAGACTTTCGAACTTTCGGGTTATTTTCGAACATCTGGCTGACTTTACTCCATATGATTGGTGATTGTATGTGAGATAATTTAATGGAACCCAGAATTTTTTTTGTTGTATAATAATATTTAGTGATAAAATGAAATAAATAATACCCCGAACTGCCTATATTTTATGTAGGTTTTCCTAATACAATAAATCAGGCTGTGTGCCGCAGAATAACGCTGATTTGATACTAAATGCTATACGAGTATATGTAGTTTTCTTCACTTATAAAATATCATTTCCAAAAACATATTTGAAATGTCAAGTTTGATTTAATATACATATACATCTAGCGCCCCTGGTGGCGCCATCTATATGTCGACTGGTGCGTTAAAATCTGCTATCTTTATCGATTGTCCAGTGAGAAGTTCATGATATTTCATTGATTGGTGTGAAGTGAAGTTATTGCGTTTTAAGTGTCAGTATGATTATGTCATACGTGCGAAAATGAGCTTCGGACAAAGAGCCAACATTAAATTTTGTTTTAAAATTGGTAAAACTTTTGCGTTTAAACGTTTCAATTGATGAAACAAGTTTATGACGATGATCGCCTATCCTGTAGCAGAATGCACAAATGGTTTCAACGTTTTCAAAGTGGTTGTACATACATAAATGACGATCAACATGTGGGACAATCAAAATCCGTAACCACCGAAAATTCCATCGAAACTGTGCGTGAATTCATCGAAAATCAGCCGCAATTATTATTAAAATTCATTGAAATGGAATTGAACATCTTTAAAACATCGATTTATAGCGTTTTGACCGAACATTTGGGCTTACGAATGGTATGTGAACGGTTTGTTCCACACAAATTGACTGAAAAATTGTTCAGAATCATCTCATCGATCGACGCTTGTAACCGATTATTTGACCAAAAATAACATTTTAACCATTAACCATTCCCTGTATTCACTTTACGTGGCACCGTGCGATTTCTTCCTTTTTGGAAAATGCATTTTCCATGAAAGGAAAGCGCTATGCAGACGTAGAGGCCATTCAAAAGGCTTGCACCGCATACTGGCCAACGAGCTAAAACACTCGTTCGACATGCTTTTGTACCGTGCAAAAAGCTGTATTGAAGCAGAAGGTGACTATTTTGAATAAGATTAATTGATTTTTCTGTAAAAACCTTTTGTTCTGTTTTTTTTTTGTTAAGTCCTGTTTACTGTGGAACCCACCTTGTATGTGTGCTCAAACATTAAATGCAAATGTTTAAATAAAGCATCCGTTGAAGCTAAACTGAATAGTTGTTAAAACAACACTGGTGGACAGTACGTTCATTACCGGCATACTAAACGTGCGATAAAGTGCTGACGAAAGCATGATTTCTTAGTTTAATTAGATATGAAGTGGAATCGGCAGAGGCATTATAAAGCCTGCGTTCAAGGATGCTGGGAAAAAGGTGGTAAGTAAAGACATCAAACTATCGTCGGTGGTCACTCGAAAGCGGAATGCAAAGTTATCAGATTAATTAACTACATTCACTTGACTCATATGGCAGCAATAAGAAACGTTTGAGCATAATTAAAATCAAATTGTACAAAATATTAAATGCCTTAATAGTGTGTGTTAGATATCGTATAATTCAATATAAAAAATTAACAGTTTTTATTTATATAGGAATAATATTGACATTTTTTTTGATAATAGGTTGAGAGAATAAATTAAAGTTTTGTTCAGACTTACTCCTAAAATTATTTTTATTACCTTAGATTTTTAAGCAAATATATGTTTACCTTTTCAGAAGGTTATGCGATTTTGATTTGTTTAATATCAGAATTAATTAAATTAATTTAAAGAAAAAATGAAAGCAAAAGTCAAAAAATACAGTTGCCATCCAATTTTATGGTGGCCAATTAGCAGTTGAAAGGGCCGAACAAGTCATCGTAAATTTCAGCCGTGGCCTACATTTGAAAGAGATAGTCTTAAAAAAATAAATGGAAAAATAATTTTTTTTAATGATAAAAAGCATTCCCCATTAAAATTGAAGATTCTTTTAAAAAGTAAGGAACTTCGAAATTGGTCACCCTTTATAATCAGTATAATATTAGATGTACATGCGATGTAAACAGTTTTCTAGGCCATTTTTTACACCTTGCGTTTTTATGAAAATATTATAAAGCCTAAGTTCGTCGTAGAGACTGTAGCTTCCAAACAGAGGAAATGTTTTTTAAATGTTGTTTCCAAGTCTAATCAATTTAAAAAACCAACAATCAAATATTTCTTCCAGAATATAACTGCATAAGAATTAAGCATTCTTAATGGTTAACATTCTGTCATTCAGAGGATATATATCACTTAATATATTTTGAAAAAGATTTCCGAAATCAATTTGTTCGAGAACGAAAATTTATTGCCATTACAGAACAACAACTATTTGTACATCTGTTCAATATATGATGGCCAGAAAAGGAATTAAGTTCATATACTACATGTGTACAAACATTTGTTTTTAACTAAAGAAGCCTAATTACGTTATTAGTTAAAATTATGACCAAATCTACTTTTAGGTCTATTTTGGTCTTTTATTCACTAATTAATTTATTATTATTATAACACATGTGTGCTCCAAAAGAAAAACGTATGCGCATACTATGCAGTTATTACAACATCTGTACCATATAAATCATCACAAAATTAAGTGCTCTCACCAAAATGCACGCAAGTTAAGACATTATTATACCATGGCACTATGCCTGATGCGATATTACGACTGTGTGAATTAGTGTTATCCAATTTCCATTAATTTTTCTTTTTATAGGTGTTTGTACTTATTGAATTACAAGTAATCCGATTAATATTGCCAAACATTTGGGGCTTCAATAGTGCACGTAATTTGATAGGCATCTTAAGTTTGTCTCTCTCGTCCTGAGGCAAACGCTTTTACATAAACAATAATATTTTCTATATTAGAGCAAAAATCAAGTGTTACCACAGGAAATGCTTCCCTTCTAATATATTACGCATTTAGAGTTTTAAAAAAAACATGAAATAATTATTTTGCGTCATATGTTGTCTGTTTGTTTATCTGCTATTACAAATTCGTATCCTTGCATGTGTAAATTATTCATCCTTCCACTTAAACGTGAAAAAAAAATACAATTTTTTAAAGTTTGATTATGTTTTATTGAACTCTACTTTACGACTACTTAACTCGAATCCTCCTGGTACTTTTATTGTCTGGGATTTCTGAAATATTTAAAGGGATGACTTTTAAAAGTCCAATGATCACTTACGTACCATCCTTATTTTAAGGCATCATTCCTAAACCGACTTTTGAGGTGTGACCATATGGTCACGCTGGGCATGATATGGGATATTTTTTCTCATGTTTTTATTAGAAGTAAAGCAAAGATTTATCCCACATATTTCAACTAAACAAGTGTGAATTAAAAGAAAATGATTTAAACAGTTATTTAAGTATATATTAAAAACTAAAACAAAACATTTTATACCGTATCGTATTTAATAATTAAGATGGCATATGATATTTCGCAAAACATTTTACGCAAATCCCAACGTTACATTTCGTGCACTCGGTTCTACCAACGCACAAATCCGCAGCACAACGTCTTTTTTCGCATGGACGAACGAAATGATTGAGCCTATCATGTCTCAATGTCTCCTCTGCTGTTCCTTCCAAAGACCTTTTTCGAGGACCCTTTGATTTGGGGCGGTCACCAAAGTGTTTACAATAGTAAATGGCTATTTGTCGCCGAAACTCGAGCTGAGGTATTTCTGGGTAGACTGATCTGTGTAGCAGCCAGCTATTTTGTACCGAAACGTCAACTAGCCACGTAAAGATACTATTCCACCATTTCTTTTCTCTTATACCTATTCGATACAAGCCCACATTCTGATCCATACGATCTACGCCGCTCATATATTTATTGTACTTCCTGATAACTAATGGCCGTGGAACATCAATAAATTTTTTTTGCTTCTGTGAGTACCGAACTGCATTTGTTACCGGGTTTGCGCCATACGTAGTCGAAGCGATGCTAACAACTGCGTTATCGTTCCATATTGTGAGAAAAATATTACCTTCTTTCAATTTTTTAGACTCAATATGACCACGCTCCTTATTTTTCAATATTTTTTTATGTTCAATCGGGCAACTTTTTGGCAGCCGATTTTCCCGGATCGTACCTGTTGCGGTATACCCTCGAGCTTTCAAGTAAACTAACAGAGGATCACTGGTGAAAAGATTGTCAAAATAGAAGGAAAATGGTAGATTCTGAACCGCTGGTGTAAAATTCCATCATATTCAGCAGTGGAGCTGCGCATTTTCCAAATGTTTGCTCGTAGGTACTATTAGCACGAGGATTATTTCCTTGATAAATTTCAAAATTAACTAAATATCCCGATATCGTATACAAGGACAAAACTTTATAACCGAACCGTAACGGTTTTCCTTTGATGAACTGCTTGCATCCGTGACGCCCAAAATATGATATCATGCTCTCGTCAAATGAAAGCAAATGCTTCAGCATATTTGATTTTAAGTGGTCGGTTAAGGACCGCAGTTTCCACATTTTCGTACTTCGACCATTGTATCCACTGACCAACAAGATGGCTATGAAAACTTTAAGCTCCGCACTGGTAATTTGAGGATTTGGTTTACCAAGAAAAATTGCATATCTTCGCGATTCGTTTATAATGTGCTCTATGAGTTCATCGTCAAAAAACTTTTCAAGTTGCTGATGAGGCTTCACCTTACAGTCTTCAAAATTTCGTGAAGGGAAAATGGGGATCAATCCGTCCGAGTTATCTTCTACCCACGTGATTCCTTACGTAACAGTGGCGGTGGCACTGAAGACGGTGTAGGTTTCACTTTTCGTAAGCCGCTGATATACGTTTCAGGTTGTGATGAGGACGGTTCTATTGACATTTCGCCCTGTTCCTCTAACAAATTAGTTTGCAAGTTCTGAGTAGAGTTTTCTAATATGTCGATCATCTTCTCCACTGATTGCATCATTTTCGTTGTCCGGAGGTAAGATATATAGAGCAGCGGGCGAATCTTCTTCATCGCTATCACAAAAGTCATTTAGATAGTAAATAATCTCTTGTGTGTTTAAACGTCTGAAAATTTAGAAAGAACCACGAATCATAAAGTTTTCAGTTCATTTGAACGAAAATTACGTTACATAAAATGAGCTTTTAATCTAGCCCAGCGTGACCAAATGGTCACACCAGGAAAAAATACCGTTAATGGTCAACAAGAACATTTTATTTTTTTACAAAATATGGTTGACATATATTTTCACTTTATTATTATTCAAATTGAAACTTAACTTCTTTTAAAAACAACACACTTCAAAAAATATTACGGTACTTACCTTTTGTTTCTATCAAAATTCGCATTTATTGCCATCTTTTTTTCTTTCAACTTTTTCACACCTGCCCACTTCGAAACAAAGACACTTTATGAAAAATTTTAAACGCAGTTCGCTTCGCGCATGTGTATTTACATGGAAAAAGCTAGTTCAAAGGAAATTATTTGGGTGAGCTCTGATTTTTTTTTTTAAATTCAACTACTACTTCTTGCGTGACCATATAGTCACGCTGGGGTTAACTGAGTTAATACTAACAATTATATCTTACTTTATACCTATCAATAATTTATGGTCACATTGCATTTCAATGTGACCGTATAAAACTCGGCTGCGCTGTCGTTGTAACCCTGCTGTGGTGTTGTTGTTAATTTTCGCAATTTGTTATTTTGCGTTTCCTGTTGTTGAATTAATGCAGACATGTCGTCAGCATAATTGGTTTATTGATTTTATTTGAACTTTGTGTTTTTATTCGCTTGTGTTTCCGTGCTTGTATTATTGCTGTGTTAGCTAGATTTTGGTGTTAACCAATTTGGTGTTAACTCCTCCGCCCTTAAATTCGAGCGTCCTCGTTCGAAGGATCTTCACAAAATTTAGGTAGATCGTCAACGCATACTTTCGTGGTATTACAGCCGGTTATTATTTTATTTGGTCTTCTATTTACTCTATGTTTTTTTAATTTTTCTTTTAATAATGCAAATATGCCTACAGTTATTATTATTGATATAATTGTTACATTTGCAGAAAAATAAATATAATTTTTCGTCTTTAGCAAAGAAATTTCTTTTTCTTCATTTAATTGTAGTTTTTTTATGGACTTAAGAGATAACATTTCTTCTACTTTACTATTATTTGCCATTGGTTGCAATATTGCTGGTAAAGGATTGCTACCAGTTATTACCTTAGAAAAATAGCTTTTACCATCTATTTCGATATTAGTATTGTAGTGTTTTATTAAATACGTGCCATTTAACTTCATTGTTTCGTTTTCAAATTTTACGAAACCTGTATATTGGTTTAGAAACAATACATCATTTGTTATTTCTTCAATCTCTTTTACATGATGATTATTAATTTTCGTACAATTGTCGACTTTACTTTTTAGCAGATGTGCTATGCATGTGCTATTTGTAATATCTTCTACTATATTTCTTGAGCATATCGATAATTTATTATATGACTTACATTCTTTACTTTTTCCGTAAACTTTATTCTGGTAAATTAAAATTGATTTAAATTCGATTTTATTTATTAATTCTTTTTCTTTTATTGGTCTTATTTCTAAAGTTTTACAATCGTTTTGCTCTGTGGTAGGCAAATTTATTATATAAATTAAGCTTTCTTTATTTGAAGCGATTTTTATTTCAGCAAATTCTAATGCTTCATCTACATTAACGAATGGTATGTTTTCATCTATTAAAAATTGTTTAGTTATTTCCATTTCTTTATCAGACAATATGTATGAATTTATTATGTTAGATTTGGCCCAGTGTATGGCGTATGCTATATTAATTAGCTCTTCCTTTATAATTTCTAATTTAAATTTTATTTGTAATATTAAGTCATTCGCAACTTCTTTTTCTTCTTTCACCACTTTAGATATCTTATTAGTATTGTTTGTATTGTTGATTTCGTTTATTTTCGCATTTGTCAGTTTGTTAATTATTAGCTGTCTATTATTACTTCCTAGCACATTATTGATTTTTTCCATTAAGATATTGTAATCGGCATGGTCTGGATTTCCGGCAATCCATTTTCATGCGGAGCCTATAAAGTCTAGTGATCTCCTAACTCTACGGTTTATTCTAATTCTATCAAGATAATTTTTCGATTGGTTTATGAGGGATGTCAGGATGGGTTTCAATGGATGGTTTGCTAATTTATCATTAATTGTCATTTCTATACGGTTTATTGTGTTGTCGTAGTCTTGTAATTCAATTGTATGGATTATTTTGAATGTGCCTGTTTGTAGTTTTGCGGGACCTGCGTCGATTGTGGCTAGTTGTCTAGTATTTGTACGTTTCCGTATGCCATGCAGGCAAAAAGTCTAAAAAAAAAACCAAATATATATATTTCTGTCAAAAGTGTAATAATAAGGGTGCTATGCGCTCTTTTTATCCTTATAAAAGAAAAAAATATTTTTATATATATATATATATATATTTTTTAATAATAAGCGTACTATGCGCTCTTTTTTATTTATTTTTTGTTCATTGTTTTGATTACTTTTTAATTATTTTTTCCTATTTCATTTTTTTTTTTTAACTTAACTACCTTGCCGGTTTGTGTTAAAACTGTAGAATTCTTATTTTCTTTTACTATTTCTTCTTGGTACCGTGAAGTTAACTAATTTCCGTAACGTTTATTGATTCTAACATAGATTGTCTGTCCAATTTTATATTCTTTAAATGGGCTTCTGTTTTTATTGTGAAATATTAGGTCTTTCTCTTGTTTTTGTTTTATTCTTTGTATGTTATTCTGTCTTGCCTCTTCGTACTGGTCGGGATTAGTGAATATTCTTCGTCCAAAAAATGATTCAATCGGTTTTTGTCCTGTAGTTGTGTGAATTGAATAATTGTACTCATATACTGCCCCGTCCAGCAGTTTTTCAAAAGATCTTTCTGTATTTTCCGATTTTAAACACCTTAAAATTTCTGATAGGGTTGAATGGAATCGTTCAACCTGACCGTTAGCTGTACTAGTATGTGGAGGTATCTTATGTATTTTTATTCTGAGTTGGTCTTCTAACATAAAAGTTATTGAGTTGGAATTTAATGATTTTTCATTGTCTATTATTATGTTTTGTGGAACTCCAAAATTGAAAATGATCTGTCTAAGTGGTTCTCTAATGTCTTCTGTAGCTTTTGATTTTAATATTTTCGCTTGGGCGTATTTTGAATACTTATCTATGGCAGTCAGTATTAGTTTTTTTCTGGTAATATAGATATCTATATGGATTATCTGTCCTTGGTATTCGGGAATAGGAGTTGCTTGAATTTTTGGGTTATTGGGATGTCTGTCGTACTTGTTTTCTGCGCATACGCCGCATTGTTTAACTATTACTTTAATTTTCTGGAGCATTTTCTTCTTCTTCTTTACTGGCGTAGGCACCGCTTACGCGATTATAGCCGAGTCAACAACAGCGCGCCAGTCGCTTCTTCTCTTCGCTACTTGGCGCCAATTGGATATTCCAAGCGAAGCCAGGTCCTTCTCCACTTGGTCCTTCCAACGGAGTGGAGGTCTTCCTCTTCCTCTGCTTCCCGCGGCGGGTACTGCGTCGAATACTTTCAGAGCTGGAGTGTTTTCATCCATCCGGACAACATGACCTAGCCAGCGTAGCCGCTGTCTTTTAATTCGCTGAACTATGTCAATGTCGTCGTATATCTCGTACAGCTCATCATTCCATCGAATGCGATATTCGCCGTGGCCAACGCGCAAAGGACCATAAATCTTTCGCAGAACTTTTCTCTCGAAAACTCTTAAGGTCGACTCATCGGTTGTTGTCATCGCCCAAGCCTCTGCACCGTATAGCAAGACGGGAATTATGAGCGACTTATAGAGTTTGGCTTTTGTTCGTCGAGAGAGGACTTTACTTTTCAATTGCCTACTCAGTCCAAAGTAGCACCTGTTGGCAAGAGTAATCCTGCGTTGGATTTCCAGGCTGACATTGTTGGTGGTGTTTACGCTGGTTCCAAGATAGACGAAATTATCTACAACTTCAAAGTTATGACTGTCAACAGTGACGTGAGTGCCAAGTCGCGAGTGCGACGACTGTTTGTTTGATGACAGGAGATATTTCGTCTTGCCCTCGTTCACTGCCAGACCCATTTCTTTTGCTTTCTTATCCAGTCTGGAGAAAGCAGAACTAACGGCGCGGGTGTTGAGGCCGATGATATCAATATCATCCCGCATCGTGGCGGGGGCATCATCATTCTCCGGAGTGAATGACAGTACTCGGCGACGGAGTCTCTCTCCCACCACGAATCCAACACCAAACTTGCGCTCCTTTATATGGCCACTGTAGTAGATGTCACAAGGACCTACTCGTCTCTGTCCTTGTCCCGTCCATCACATTTCTTGGACGGCGGTGATGTCAGCCTTTATTTTCACGAGGACATCAACCAGCTGGGCAGCGGCACCTTCCCAATTAAGGGACCGGACATTCCAGGTGCATGCCCTCAATTCGTAGTCCTTATTTCGCTTGCCATGGTCGTCATCAAAAGGGGGGTCTCTCATCCGAGGCTGTTTGGTTGTTTTCATTGGTGCGTTTTTTTACGTGGCGGGTCCCAAACCCAGCGCACAACCCTAAGTAGGGGGTATTTCGCCTTCTCACTTTAGCTCGCCTTCAAACGGATGTTCTTAGGCTACCCAGAGGATACTTGGTCAGAGCCCGGAAGTCGTGAGCTGCTTGAGTCATATGTAAAAGAATCGTTTCTGGCCACTCCCAAGTGAATGGCGATCAGAGAACTTTCCTCACTTGCGTGAACTTCTACACATGACTCCATCCTGGAGCATTTTAGGGAAATAAAATGTTTCTATTAATTGCTGTTTATTTTCTACTGGGTTTCGATGATTTATTTTATGTGTTCGTAGTATTTCATTCTCTTGTTGCTCGTTTGTAATGAGATCTTTAACTTGCGTTTGTGTGTACCTAGCTTTGTAGTTCTTGAAGTGTAGGGGATAGATTTGTTGAATCTGCCCCATTATTTTTTCGGTTGTGAATATTCCATTAATAACTGAAGGGTTGAGGTAGCGCTTTAGTATTGCTGTCAAGTCGTCTATTGAATAATTAGGTTTAGTCAAAGTGTGCCTATGGTACGTAGGGAAGGGTATTTTGAATTGATAGCTATCGATTTGGTCTGTTAAGATCCAAATTTGATTTTTGAATACATTTATTGGGGAATTAATGGTCGAAATTAAATTATGCGAAGAGCTTTCGTCTGAATTAGTGGCAACTGATAACGAATTTATTTCAAATGGTCTGGAAAGTGCGTCTGCAACAACGTTTGCTTTACCTGGTTTGTATTTTATTTCATAATGATATTCTTCTAAAATTGCCTTCCATCTTTTCAATTTGGAATTTTTGTTTTTATTACTGAGTGCGTACGTAAGGGGTTGGTGGTCCGTATAAATGGTTATTTTAGCAGTACCATACAAATAATTTCTGAGGGAATTGAGTGCCCAGATAATGGCAAGCATTTCCCTTTCGTTAGTTGCATAGTTTTCCTCTGTTTTGCTTAAAGTTCGCGAAATGAAAGTAATTGGTCTTCCATTTTGCTCTAGGACCGCTCCTATTGCATGTTTGGAAGCATCGGTGGTTAGAGAAAATTCCTTTTTATAGTCTGGATATTGAAGAATCACATCTTCGGAAGTTAGTGCAGATTTAATTTTTTCAAATGCTTCTTTTGCTTCGCTATTAAGTGTAATGGGGACTTTTTTTGACATATTTTTCGAGATGCGACCTCCTTCGCCGCGGAGTAGGGTTGTTAATGGTTTTGCAAGTGAAGCATAACTTCTTATGAAGCGTCTATAATATCCTGAAAGGCCGAGGAATGACCTCAAAACTTTAAGGATTTTGGGGTATTGGAAATTGACTATTGATTGAACCTTGGTAGGATTGGTTGAGATGCCATCTGATGAAATAATAAAGCCTAAAAATTCCACTTTGGTTTTAAAAAATTAATATTTATCAATCTGAACTTTCATATTAGCTTTATTTAGGGTGTCAAAAATTGTATCAATGTGTTTTTGGTGGGACTCTTTATCTTTGCTGAATATGACTATGTCATCTATGTAGACGTAGCATGTTTTCCCTATATGGTCTCTTAGGATGTCATCAAGCGTTCGTTGGAATATACCAGGGGCGTTTTTAAGCCCAAAGGGTAGTCGCGTGAATTCATATTTTCCGTTGTTCACGGAAAAAGCTGTCTTCTCAACATCGGATTCCTTAAGAGGAATCTGGTGGAAGCCACTCTTCAGATCGATTACAGAAAATATTTTGTTGTCTCCTAGTTGAGAAAGTACCTCGTTTATTTCCGGTATTGGATACCTATCTGACACGGTGACACTATTCAGTTTCCTATAATCGATGACCATTCTATACTTTTTCTCTCCCGATGCGTCCTCTTTCTTGGGGACTACCCATATCGGAGAGTTGTAGGGCGATCTGGATGGTCTTATTATGCCGTCTTCTAATAATTTTTTTATCTGTTTATCTATTTCGTCCCTGAGGGAAAATGGGTAAGGGTAGGATTTCGAGTAAACTGGCGTTTCGGAGTTTGTTCTTATTTCGGCCACTACTTTGGTGGTGTAGGTCAGTCTTTCGTTAGGTTCGGAGAAAAGATGGCTATGTTTATGGATGAATTTCCTCATTTCTTGTCTATCTTGAGTATTTATATGCGTGTCCCTAATTTGGATTGCGTTTACGTCCTGTGTTTTGTATTCTTTTAGATGAATTTTCGTGTGGTTTGCCATAATCATAAAATTATCCTTACTATGGATTATTGCGTTAATTTCTTTTATGCTGTCATTACCTAATATTCCGTGAAATGTGGTTAGGGTGGGTAGTAGGAAAAACTTTAATTGATTTTTGAGCTTGAAAAGATTTATATATGTGTGATCTTTATTTTGCCTCCTATCGAGTTTGCATGAAATGGGCTATTATTTTCCTTGCTAAATGAGTCTGTATGTAGTTCTTGTTAGAACCTGTGTCTAGTAGTATTTTAAGAATTTCTCCGCTCCTTGTTCTACGTTCGAAGTAAGGAAGTGAAGAAGTTTTCATTCTAAAAAATGTATATCTGTTGGGTCTAGGATTTCGGGTTGGTTCTGATTGTAGTTGAGAGAGTCCTGGTCAAGAATATGGTGGTATGTTGGTTCTTCAAGAGGGTTTGCAGAATTGGGGCCTTCCGGCTGTATCTGAGAGCAGTTTATATGGAAATTTCTTTGAATTTTGCGGGGTGGATTCGTAAAATTCGAACTTGGTCCTTCCTGTCGTTTTTCGGCATACTTTAAGTTCGGTCTATTGGCATAATTTATTGCGTTTGTTCTAATACTTTGGTCTATGTCCATTGGTTCCGGTTTTGGTAATGGTTTTTGCGCTAGAGGTCTTGGGGGTGGATTGTTGTAAGGATTATATTGTGGATTGTTATAGGTGTTATACTGTGGGCTGTTGAATGGTTGATAGGTGCGTTGCGCGAATTGTTGTGGGCGGTATGCGTTTGGCGAAAACGCTTGTTGTATGCGTGGCATATATGCGAGCTCTGGGTGAAAATATTGTTGAGAGGGTTGTGAATAGACTTGTCTTTGGAAATGTTGGTGTTGTGGCTTTGGAGGAAGTTGTGGTCTATCCATTCTGTAGGGTGTATTGTAATTGTTCGCGTGTGTGGTTCTAAAATTTTGGTTTTCTAGCTTCATGCAAAGGTGCAGAGCTTCTGGCAGGTCGGCAGGTTCTTTCATACCAAGCAATTTGGAGAGGTCTGCTGAAAGTCCTCGTACGAATGTATCGAGGGCTTTCTCCCTATAGGTTCGAGAAAGAATTTGTATTGATTCTTCGCTCATCTCCATATAGGCGATTTTGTTAGGAATTAGTGACAGATGTGCGTATACTTGCGAATAGAAGCTTTGTATCGATCGACGTCCTTGGATAATGCACGTCATTTGATATTCCAATGTACTTAAATCTCTTTCATCCGCGTAATGCGTTGTTAAGCATTTAGAGATCGCTGTCCAATTCAGCGGTGTGTTGTAAGATTCGAGTACCGCGTCGGCCTTACCAACTATTTTATTCCTAATTACGTTTAAGATTTCAAAATATTTTGGAGTGCCTATAAAATTTTCATAGATTTTGAGGATGCGCTCAACGCTTTTCCTCCAACTGCTAAATTCGGTGGGGTTTCCGCTAAATTCTCTAAGTGACCTGACAACGTCTGGGATTTTGTCCATATCTGGAAGATTGTTCCTATGTATAACGTTCGTCAATCGTTTGGTCCACTATGGGTCATTCTTAATTATACTTTGTATTATGTTTCGTCCATCTGTGAGTAGTAATTGACCTAGTAGTTCTCTTACTTGATTTGCTAAATCGGGTTGTGCAGGATTTGCTACGTTGTGTGCAATTGGATTAGGTGAGGGTAGTACTGGTGGCCTTATGAGATTATTTGGATTGCCATTTTTTTTCCTCCCTTTTACTTATTTGAGGATTACGAAATATTTAAAAAAAAAATTCTATTTATTATTTTACTTTCGCTAAAACTAATATTTCCTATTTCCTATGGTGAATCGCAGAGTTTTTATTTGTTATAAGCTGGAGGGTCCCCCCGAAGGTGGTGAATCGCAGCTTTAGTTTTTGTAAATTATTGGCTGTACAAGCCGTGTTTTATATTCTAAGATTTTAAATATGTACCTAAATCTAGTTTATTTGATTCGAACTATGTATTCGGAGAAACCAAAAGATGAAAGATATTGTCTTCTTATTTTATAACAAGATCTAGTAGTGCTTATTTTTAGATAAACTTATTAATATAATATCTATTTGGTTAAGGTTTATTAATATGGTATTTATTTAGCCAAGTTTGTTAAATTTATTAAATTTGTCTCTTGTAAACTGAATTTAGAATTATATATTTACATTTGAAATGTAACGTGAGCATTTATTTATTTAAGACAAAGGTGTTCAAGAATATTTTTATTTTGTTTGGGTTATCGATTTACTTACATTAATAATATTTTGAGGCTTCTGCTTCTGCTTTCCGGGCTGGCTGTCCTATGACGTCCTGTTTGGATTCGTTTATTATCCTACTGAGGGGCCTTTATTTCCCGTGATGCTGCCTTGTTGTGTTCCTCGGGTGGAGTGTTGTATTCTGGGTAGCACTTTCTGCTTTACCCGTGGTACTATAGCACTGTAGTATGTGGCACTGTAGAACTGTAGTTTATAGCACTGTTGTACGTAGCACTGTTGAACTGTAGTATGTAGCACTGTTGAACTGTAGCACCGTTGAACTGTAGTATGTAGCACTGTTGTACGTAGCACTGTTGAACTGTAGTATGTAGCACTGTTGAACTTTATGTGATATTGTTCAATTCAGGTAGCACTTCCTGCTTTACCTGTTGCACCAAGTTACTATATCCACGCGAAGGAAACACTTTCTTTTAGCTAGGGCGCCAATTATTCATCCTTCTACTTAAACGTGAAAAAAAACAATTTTTTTAAAGTTTGATTATGTTTTATTGAACTCTACTTTACGACTACTTAATACTAACAATTATATCTTACTTTATACCTATCAATAATTTATGGTCACATTGCACTTCAATGTGACCGTATAAAACTCGGCTGCGCTGTCGTTGTAACTCTGCTGTGCTGTTGTTGTTAATTTTCGCAATTTGTTATTTTGCGTTTCCTGTTGTTGAATTAATGCAGACATGTCGTCAGCAATGTTGGTTTATTAATTTTATTTGAACTTTGTGTTTTATTCGCTTGTGTTTCCGTGCTTGTATTATTGCTGTGTTAGCTAGATTTTGGTGTTAACTTGTACGTTGTATAGTATTTCAGCACATCATTCAATTAAATCTTCTTACATCATCATTCTTATGTCTTATGTATCTTCTTATATCATTCGACTTTTACATTGAGTTTTGTAAAGCTTTGTTTTCTAGCCAAAGATTTATGTCTATAAGTTCGTATCATCGCCTGAGAGAAATTGTGGCAAGTAATTTGTGGGTATTTTTTTTTTGGTACAATGTATGATATTATTTAAATCAATAGGGTATTCCAAAAAATTGTTAACAATTCCTTCCACTAAAACAAAATTTTACTGACATTCCTTTTTCGTATATACTTTTACCTGATTTTTCAATGACGGCCACACCAACAAACTATAAAAATTTTATTTACTACTTACTCAAAAATGATTGTATACATATTAGGGTTGCTATTAAATATCTCTTAAATGGATATGTTTCCATCCCCACACAATTATAATTTTCCCTTATCTCATGTTCTCTCACTTGTTCTTATTTATTTGCAAATTTTTGGATTACCAATTACCCTGATAGTGCACTTCTCGCCCGTGATTAAACTAATCACAAACTCAAGGTGTTTTTATTACTGGCATATATTTGACAATAAAAACGCTGCAACAGTAATAATAGCAAGGAAACAACTCAGAGATTAGAAGAAGAATAAAGCTTTATAAAATGGTTCGTATAATATTTAATTATGCATAAATATTTAACGGTACAATGGTCGGCTGTATAGGCATATCACGTTTGTATATTAACGTGTGGATATCTGAATGTACGAAAATATGTACATACTAGAGAACTGCAACGAGTAATAAATTTGTTCATAATCGGGTATTGACCCGTTGCTCTGTCTGATTCTGTCAGTTCGATTCATGTACACGAATCGAACCGTTTGTCTTCAAATCAGCGAAAGAGAACAACTTTGAATCACTTGCGATCAGCTTATACATACATGATTTGTTTATGAACGTTCGCATTAGCAGAAAATACCCGAAATTATGCATACTTCTTCAATGATTGAAATAATCGACAGCGTTCGGTTTGTATATCATCCCCTAAACACTGACTTGTACGTGTATTCTGTTCTATTTTAAATTTTGTGTAAAAGGACCATTAAATTGATCGAATCGCCTTTGACGCCATAAAACCGTTCGAACTTAAAATATTCCATATCTGAATAAAGTGAACTTTTTTATAAAGAAACCCACATGTCATAACAGTCAAAACTGTTGAAAAAATATTGAAAAAAAATTTTCCATAAAGACTTAAGGAATTAAAGCAAATTTTATTCGGTTTGATATTGGGATGGTATTTTTGGAAAAAAAATTATTTTTTTGGATTTTGAAAATATTTTTATCAAAAAGCTGAGATTTTTTACATAAAATTGGATAACTTAAAAACTTTTTTCACTCAACTTTGAGGTCGTCAAAAATAAAAGAAATAGTAATTTTTTTGTTTGATCTCAATTTGAATTGCGCACCAAAAAACAATGGGGCAACTTTGACCACTAAAAAGTTAACAGATATTCTTATTTTGATCAATATTATGATACTCTAAAGTTTGGTTAAAATCGGAGAACCACGGGTCCAAAACCATGTCGCCAATTGATGGAATGGCCCATATACGAGTATAGTTTAGTTGGAAAAATCCTTTCACATTTCTAATCAAACTTCATCTTTCTTTTTATATTTATAATCAATTTTAATGAACCAAATAGTGTAAAGCTTTTCTGGACTTTTGTTGACTTTTGGGGACTTTTAGTTATGTTACATTTTCATATTTCGTGCATATTTTCGTTTTCAGAAAAGTATACCGAGGAGTATCTATGTTAATAAATATGGCAAATTGTCAGCAATAGGTGTTTGCATTATGTTAACCAAATAATTTTACAGGTAGTTTGAAGTGAAATATTAAAATATGCGGCAGAATAAGTAAGTAATAAATTAGGCAATTTTTGGTGTGGTGCGTATAAGTAACATTTCCGCTCCATACAGGATTAATAGAAATATTTTCACTGAATAGAAAGAAAACTTGATTTTCATTCATGAATGTTTGTGTACACATCGATTTTTCTTTTTGAATTACTTTTTAATACATTTTAAAATATTTTGATAATCAAATATTGTATACAACGCTGACGTATTGCGGTAGAAAACTATACAAGCATAATGCTGTAAACTCAAATTTTTTATAAAAACTGAAAATAATTTATACATTTACCATTAAAATTTCACCCATGGCGTTTGAAATTGCCGATTCTATTTGCTGATCTGTGCAAATGTTAGCTTGTCAAAAAAGTCTTGCGGTATTTTTATTGAATGATTTATTGAATTTATTGAAATGGTTTATAACGGTTTGATGACTCATGCCCAGCTCTTGACCGATGCTACGGCTGCTACTATGCCGGTCTCCTTCGACCAATTCGGCGATTTTATCGCAATTTTCGACGACAGGCCTTCCGGAGCATGGCGCATCTTCAAACACCTCTACACCAGAACGAAAACGTTGAAACCATCGTATGGTGAGTGATATAAGGAAATAAATATTTGTACAAAATAATAGGTAAAAAAATTACTTTGCTCTTATAAGCAAACAACAAACGCAATGTGAATATTTTGTGTTTGATTGCTAAATTTTTGGCAATTTTCCGTTTGGCGGCATTGTAAAAGTCGTGCTGCAAATTGTAAATGAAAATGTATGTTAAATGTATATGAAAGGAACATGCGTTAAAAACACAAATAACCATTGCATAATAAACCATTTAATTTATTTCTGTTGTGAAAATGAAAAACCAACTGCTTATTGGCTAAAGCAACTTTAGGCTGGACTCAAAATGTGGCTAAGCATTGAGCTTCAAGTAAATCCAAAAGCTTAAAAAGTAGAACAAATTTATGATTGGCAGCGTAAATAACATAGACACGTATGACGATTTTGTCTTAATTATTGGGAATAGGCCATTCCTTCCGCTTTATGTTGAAGTGATAAGTTGGCATGCACTTCTGGTGAAATTTTAAACTTGTTTTCTGAATTTTTCAAATCAAATTATGCCCTCGATGAGCTTATAACTGCTTCTACTTTTGCTGCTAATAATTTTTCATTTATAAATATTATCTCACTGTGTAATTAGCAGGATAAAATTGCCAACTTTATTTGTGATATCAAGCCTTCTTTGAAATTTGATTTTGAAGGGCTGCTGCCTGTACAGGGTTTGTCCGGAAAGTAAAGAAACTGATTTTCCTCCACCGCGAGTGTACTTCGTAGAGGGCGTTCCTAGCTAACGAGCACCTGGAGAGTCAGAAAAAACACGTGTTTCTGTGAGTGGTACAAGCCGTTCGTTAAAGCAAAGGTACGCGATTAGAGTTTGTGTGAAACGCGGATAATCTGTGACAGAGACGTTTAATATGATCAAGCAGGCTTACCCAGATGTTGCTTTAGCTAGAAGTGGTGTATCCCAACGCTTCCTTTCTTTCCTTTGATAAAATTCTACACAATATTCTAATTTAAAAAAAATATTCTCTTTAGGTTTTCACCCTGTCTTCTTGCAGTGGATTAAATCATATTTGCACAATAGGGTGGGTCGATTCCGGACTTTTTTCGATTCGGGATTTCTAATAGTGCGGAAAAGTTGCCATAGTACTTCCTGATTCCAATGCAACTTTTTGTTTTGAGATCGGATTACATCTTCAACCTTAACCCCGGCCTTGAAATTTCGGAAATTCGCTTAAAATCGTAAAATTGTCTACCTACCGCCTGAAATACGCATCTAATGGCAAAATATATAAAACAAAAGTTATTTATCACGTCATTTGCTACCGAAATGGCTTGCGGCCACACTTCTTGACGTTGATTTCGCCAAGTGCTATCACTCACATTCATTCACCTACGCCAAAGGACACGTTCGGATAGGTCTCCACACAAATATTTTTCCATCGAGTTCCTTCACTCTTGTCGGTGATTTCGCCGAGTTCTATCACTTACATTCATTTCCCTGCGCCATACGATACGTTCGGACTGGTCTCCCCATAAATATTTTTTCATCGAGTTCCTTCACTCTTATCGTTGATTTCGCCGAGTGCTATCACTTATATTCTCTCAACAGAACACAGAACTCAAAATGTCTGAATCTAAATTTAAATTTAGACAGAAATGTCCTGTGTTCGGCATATATCCGTACAATCTCTCTGAGTCCCAGTTACCTACTTACCAGGATGTTCTTTTGTGTTATCAGTTTGAAAGATTTCGTAAAGGGCGACTCCGAGGCGATAACTATTAACCTAGGAGTAAAGGGGTTACAGAAACAGTTGCAAAAAGGTTGAAAATACTTTCAGAAAGTCATCTATGCCGATAGTTTCACACACCAGAGTTGTACAAATGCTCACCACATACCATAACAAATTTCTGACTCTTAAACAAATGTTTTTAAGGAACCCAATAGGTTTGAGCTCTAAAAGAGACGACTTTGTCTCTTTTGCCGAAAAATTATTTGACTTCGCTGCTTGTAAATGCATTTATTTTCCTTCTTGCACTTGTCCAAAGGAAAGGAAAGTTCCTATCAATGAACAACCATTTCTCTTGGACCAGAGAACCAGATTACAAAGAAAAATGAACGTTAAGAAAAGCTTTCAAAACGACATTCAACATCAACACTTACCAGAAAAGTATCAGCTAGAACACGTGACCATTCAGATCAGCCAGACTCTCATACAGACGACAACAATGTAGGTGCGTCGCACATGGATTCTTCCAAAAACGATGCTGATGTTGAATTTTCTCTTCCATCCTCTAAAACCAAACAAAACACACTAGTATTAGAACACACTGCTTTAGCTGCCCAAAGATTTGGAGTAAGTGATAGAGCAGCGGCCTTGATTGTTTCATCTGCTTTTCTGGATGCCAAAAAAGCAGGTTTGATAACAGAGGATCAGGCTAGCTTTGTCACTGACAAATGCAAGATTAGTCGGGCAAAAAAAGTGTTGAAGTTAAGATCCAAAACACCGAAAGTATTGACTCTGTATATGGGCTGTGTTTTGACGACCGCAAAGACAATACACTTACACAAGTCAGCGAAGGTGAAAAGTACTACCGCGACACTGTCACAGAGGAACATATTTCTCTTATAGTGGAACCTGGTTGTCATTACTTTGGCCACGTCACCTCTCTTTCCGGGTCAGCTGAGGATGAGACGCAAGCTACTTATATGGCAACATATACAAGACAATTCAGTTGATATGGAACATCTAGAAGTTGTCGGTGATGATGGCACCAACACGAACACAGGTTGGAAAGGTGGAATCATTCGGAAACTAGAAGAAAGAATAGGTAGGCCATTACAGTGGGTGGTTTGCCTTCTACATTTCAACGAACTTCCATTTCGTGCTCTTTTCGAATACATAGATGGTGTCTCAAAGAGTCCAAATACATTCTATGGCGACATAGGTAAACTGCTCCCTGATTGTGAGAAGTTGCCTTTTGTCAAATTTGAAGATTTTTTTGACACAGATTCAGACTAAAACAAGCCTGACATATGGTTGGTTGGTTGGGTTGGGCTTGGGAGGAACCCGACCAATACAGGTTAGCTGAGAGCTGCAACAATTTTCACCTTGCGCTGTGGCGCGCCGCATTTTTGGTCGTATCTCGGGAACGGTTCGTTCTACGGCCATGATCACCTCCACCATTTCGGTAGCAAATGGCGTGACAAATAACTTTTGTTTTATTCATTTTGCCATTAGATGCATATTTCAGGCGCTAGGTAGACAATTTTACGATTTTAAGCGAAACTCCGAAATTTCAAGGCCGGAGTTAAGGTTGAAGATGTAATCCGATCTCAAAACAAAAAGTTGCATTGGAATCAGGAAGTACTAAGGCAACTTTTCCGCACTATTATAAATCCTGAATCGAAAAAAGTCCGGAATCGACCCACCCTATTGCGCAATAGACCTTGTGTTGTTATCGGTGATGGAGTGGCATCCCATTCTTCATCGGGAGTGAAACAAGGAAGCGACTTAGGTCCTATTCAGCTTTTTATCAACTATATTTGTTGTTGTTTCTCTTTTACTATATACAGATGACTTAAAAATAATCAAAAAATCCCAAGATGTAATTGAACTTCAGTGAGATATTGTTTTACTTATGTACACCTTTTATAATTGGTAGCTGACTTCGAAACTTCTTCTGAATTTGGATAAATGTTCTCAAATCTCTTACATCTTGCCTTCTGGTAACAGTGTTTGAAGGTGAATCCTTAAATGTTTAATCGAAATCAAAGATCTTGGGGTAATCTGTGACAAATGATTTGCGTAGCCGAATATTTAACCAAAAAAAAAAAACCATTGTAAATTCAGGGAAGTTTAAAAAAGTTACAGCTGTTCAAAAATGACTGAAAATAATGTAGAAATGAGCTATATTTTGAAATTTTTGTATAAACAAAGAAGAATGCTGTGCTGGTAACCAATTAAATTTGTGAAGTTTACGGAGACGATGCTGTATCAGTTCGTGCAGCACAGTACTAGTTCGCTCCCTGTCGTTCTGGAAATTATGAAATATCGATTTACACTGATGGAATAATGTCTCTAGCGGAAAAATTGCAAAAAGTTGTCGACCAAAATGGTACATATTTATTTGTTTATTTATTAGTATAAATATAAAAAAAATTAATTAAAGTTTGACTAGAAATACGAAAAGACTTTTCTGACTACCCAAGATATATTAGGGACAAAATCAATATTACTAATGAGGTTTTACATCAGATATAATAACTGATTAACTACCTTTGAAAATACTTATCAAAGTTACGTGAGACCTTTAATAGCAGAGGTTTGATACCTGTGACCGTGGCTTATTAGTTAATTCTCATTTGGTTTTACCACAGCTTTTATTTAAAAGAGTAACTGACGATTTGCATACTGACGCAGGACTGATTAAATATCGAAATCAGTCTGACGCTCAAAATTCGTCATCGAGTATAATTTTGCTCAAAATTAAAAAATATAGTGATAAGATATTTCGGAAAAGTAGTCGAACAAATGCGAAATATATTCAACAAAATCCATAACCATTAGAATCCCTTACACCCTTATTATGTCGAATTTACACGTAAAGAAGTTCAAGGCCAAACTGGTGTTTGCAAAGTCGGTAATCGACAGTAATCGAAAACGGTTATACCGATTAGTCTTAAATTTTAACACGAGCTTCTTAAATATATTTTTGTTGTAAGTAATGGAAGAGTTTTTCTGAAAATCAATTATTTTTGAAAAATTGCCATTTTGTCAAAAATTTTCATTTTGCTTAATCCTTCGATGAATTACTAGATTTAACATAACTTTTACGAAATCTGTTGTTTTTTTTTAATTTGAGAGGATCCAATTTTATGTTCAAATTTTAGAAAATTCGATTTTTTTCGGCCGTATATAACCCCTTAAATGTCATCAAGGTTATATGGGCTATGCAGTTATTTATTCTAGTATATGCAACATCGCAACAGAGTAATATTAAAAACAAGTCATGTGCACTTAAATAGTAATGAGGTTAGCACCAAAGCATCGAGCATACGCGAAACCTCCTTGTCTGCCAGTCACTGCAGTAACCAACGTCGCTATATTTACGTTATTTTTGTCAGCAATGATTGACAGTTACAGAGGAGTGTTGCAACACATGACACGCATACAATAGCTATCTCCACCATGCGTTACTCTCCAGAAAAAACTATGCTAATAATGTCTTCTGACATGAGAAATTATCTTTTTTTTATCAAAAAAGGTTTACTAACCCCTCAGTTTTATTTCCTTGAAATTATTTAAAGTGATAAAATTTAAAAATACATGGAAAAACCAAAACAAATTTTAATTTGTCATTTAAACCATTCACAGTAGTAAAACTGATGTAAATATTGCAAACAAACAAAAAAAACCGATTATTTTATATAAATGAACTTGTTAAATTTTTTTCGCGTATTTTTTGCGAAAAGTTCATTCAAAAACAAAAATTTAAAAAAAAAAGTTCCCCAAAAGTCAATTTCTACAAAAGTTATGGCTATTTGAAAGTAAAAAAGCCATATTTTTGAAAAATTCATAACTCTTTTGAAGTTGGAGAAAAAATTTTGAAAAAATTCTCAAAAATGTTTTTCGAAGGGTAGAAAAGGATGGATAAGTTTCAGCAAAATCAAAAGGTCAGGTTCAAAAGCGGTCGATTTGGTATGGAATACCCAAACATATACTATATATATATATATATATATATATACATGTATAAGTATATATTTACATATATATAGATATATATAATTTTTTCATCTTCATGACTGTTTGTTTTCTTCTTTGCTTACTTCAAACTCATGTAGATATTTTTCTTCCTAGTCTATGCAGTAAAGTCAGCCGGATGTTAGAAAGTCCTGATATTAGTTATATAGGGGCTGAGCCAAGTTTTCGCTCAAATTTATCTATTTAGACACAAAGATACATACTCTTATTTTCATTGGGATAACGCACGTATTGGCCGCTATATGCGGTACAAAGTCACGCGGAAGTTCGAAAATCTTTATATTAGGTATTTGGAGGCTAATACTTCCCGATTCAACCCATTTTTGACATTCAGGCATACCATTGTCAGAGAAGTGCTATCTCTTAATTTTAGTTATATCAGACATTGATCGGCATTTTCGATCAAAAATCAACTATAGTTACCAGGGTCCAAATATTTGGTAGCTAGGAGCTTGGCGAGTTTTTATTGTATTTTGTTATATATGTATGTAGAGATGACATAAGCAGAGAACAGACAATAGTCTTAAAAAAACAAGCTACAACACTGGACGAGAAAACACGACCTACAAGATTTGACCGAACGAAGTTAGCGATTCGAAAAAGAAGAGACAGAAAAAATTCGACGTAGAGAAACTGAAAGATGAATGCGCAAGGTTTATCGAATCGCTAAATGCATCTGTCGAAACAGAATCCACTCTAACTAGTGACTAGAAAAGTATAAAACAAACTTTCCTAAAAGCAGCGGAATACTGTATTGGATTCAAAGAATATAAACGAAAATCCTGGATCTCAGACTCCACATGGTGGTTAATAAACGAACGTAGAGAAATAAAAAAACAGTTAAATTTTAAAAAACAATGGCATATTGAAAGCTCTTAAGTTATTACCTCTGACTTACGTTTTGAACAGCAAATATTCAAAAAGACGCGGTTTGATTTCAGTTATATATTTATTTCGCTGTGGGTTGAGTAAATTCTTGTGTACATTTTGGTAGACCCTATTTAAAGCTCTCAAAACGAAGCCGTTATTTTTCGTGCTTTCCAACTCTTCTCTTACTTAAGAGAGTTTTTGATATATGCACCAATGATACATATAAGCGAAATTTGGATATAAGAATACTTGCTTATGAGCACCAAGTTTTGTGCATTTTTGCTGGTGCTTATATTCGATAAATACTGTATTTAGTAACGATAGCGACTCCACGCCTGGCTCAGATGTGGCCCGAATGGGTGCTCCTTTTAAAAAATGCCCTGGAGTTAGGGCTGTGAAATCGGAGGGATCTTGCGAGAGAACCGTGATGGGCCGTGAGTTGAGAACGGCTTCGATTTTAGTTAATAATGTCGTGAATTCTTCATAATTAAATTTGTAGCTGTCAGCTAGCTTCTTGAAATGATATTTGAAGCTCTTTACAGCTGATTCCCATAAACCACCCATATGAGGAACGCTTAAGGGTATAAATTGCCAATTGATACCTTGGGGGCGTACTTTTAAACGATGTCAGGAGACACTTGTTTAAAGAAATCCACAAACTGTTTTTCTATGGCTCATTGAGCTCCAATGAATGTTTTGCCATTTTCACTCATGATTTTTGATGGGAAGCCACGTCAAGCGACGAAACGAGCAAATGCCCGGAGAAAAGCCTCTGTTGTCAGATTAGTACACAGCTCAAGGTGTACTGCTTTTGTTGTGAAACATACAAAGCCAACCACATAGCCTTTCATGAGAGTGGGAGACCTTAGCATGGACGCTTTTATTTGAAAAGTCCCAGCAAAATCGACACCTGTTGTGGCGAAAGGCAGAGTGAAATTGCCGCGTTCAGGTGGAAGTGCTGCCATAATCTACGTTCGCATTTTTGCTTATGCATAGTGCAGATCGTGCCCTTGAAAATGCATTTCTTGATTTGGGGATTCAGATGAGGGATGTAATACTCTTGGCGCACCATATGTTGCATGAGGCGATATTCGGCGTGTAGCATTAATATGTGGACATAAATCTGGAATAATGTGGCAAATGGAGACTTCTCAGGTATGATAATGGGGTGGCGTTCCTTGTATGTTAGGCTTAAGTTAACAAGCCGACCATTCGTGTCTAGAAATGGCTTTAGAACTAAGAGTGATAGCTCTTTTCACCAATCGGCTTCGATTTTCTTATAAGCTAACTGGGACCATTTTTCTAAGCAAAAAGGTTTCACTTGTTTGTCCAAGTCAGCTCCGTCTAGTCTAATTCTTGGATCAGGATTTTCGCTTGTATCATAATTGGCAAAAGCCATCCTGGGGGTCGAAGAATTTTGCCACCGGGGATAAAATTTGTCTCTGTGTTATCACGGATAATGCGTCGTGTATGATCGATATCGCCCAGTGTTTTTGTTGTACTTCCCTTTTCGAATATAAGGATATTAGTATCCAACAAACTATCGTTTGATATATTTTTTAAGATATTTGGGTGATTAGCTGTGATCTTTTTTAGGAGAAACCCTGCTGTGTTGAGGGCCTTTATCACTTGTGATAAGGACTCGTATGCTTGAGAGAGGCTGTGGCTCCCAGACAGAATGTCGTCTACATACGTTTGTGTTTTTAAGACTTGTGTTGCCAGAGGAAATTCTGACTTTGTGTCTTCTGCCAGTTCGTGGAGTGTACGGATGGCTAGATATGGGGCACAGTTTGCGCCAAAGGTAACTGTTTCCAATTTAAAGTCGCGTAGTGGACTGTTGGCAGATTTTCAGAAAATAATCCGTTGAGAATCTTTATCACCTTTATGAACAATTATTTGTCGATATATTTTTTCGACATCCCCATTGAATACTTATTTGTATATGTATACGCCAATTTAATATGAGGAGCATTAAATCTGGTTTTTGTTGTCTTTTGTCAAGTTTTACTACTGCAGGATGAGGCAAGTAGAATGAGTAATGCTGTCATTTTATAATTTTTTCACATGGGTTTACTTCCCACATGTGATCTTAATGGAGGTATTATTCTAAGACACCATCATAATCTTATTTGAGCTCACCTTTTCTAAGTAGGTTTTTTTCCATACTTAGAAACTGCTGTATTGCAGAGGTGCGAGAATGACCTAAGGTGAGTGTGTCTGGAAATTGTTATTTTAGTGGTAGTCGTACGACATACTGACCATTATCTGATCTAGTAGTTATGGCCTTGTAAAAGTCTCCACAATACTGATCTTCTGGTGTTGTAATTGAAATGGGGGGAGTTCTTATAACTCCCAAAACTTTCTCAATTGTGAATTGAGGTACTCGTTTGAGATTTCTTCAATTTGAGTTGTTATTGTTGTGACTGGTTCCGCAACTAGTCCACGTAGGACCCAACCGAAAATTGTATTTTGAGCTAGAAGTGTTTTTGAAATTTCTTCAACACCTTCTAATATAATTTGTGATATAAGGTCGCTGCCTAATAGAAGGTCTATTTGAACGGGGATGTTGCAGTTGGGATCTGTTAGCTTTAGGTATGTAACCTTTTGCCAATGCTTGCTATTTATATGATAGCTTGGACGCATGCTCGTGAGTTGCGGTAAAACTATTGCATCTGCTTGATTGCGCTTATCCGCTTGGGGGGAAATTAGGGTAATGGAGCAGATTTTATTTGAGTTTTGTACTACTCGTCCGCCCATTCCCGTAATTTCATAATTGGCTTATTTTGTTGGCAGTTTTAACCTATTTTGTGCCCTAGACGCTAAGAAAGATCGTTGCGATCCTTGGTCTATTAGGGCCCTGAGATTAAACAGTTTTCCTCAATGTTCTAGGGAAACGACTGCTGTGGGTAGAAATACCCTACTTTGAATCTCGCTGTGCAGCGTTTGAGTTTTTAATGCCTTATAGCAGAATGGGGTCTCTTGGCAAAAGTCGGTATGTTGCGTTTCAAGAGTTGCGATTGCAACTAAACCCTTTTTGAGAAAGCGCTGCTTTGTGGTGTGTTGGGAAGGTTATTGAAGTGCAACATTGAATGATGCCTTTTGTGGCAATATACGCAGTTGAATTTGCTTTCGCAATTATTAAGATTGTGTGAGTGGGACAAGCAGTTTGTGCAGAGTCCGTTAGATCTGACAAAGTTGATCCTTTCATTGATATTAAGTTTTTTAAACTTTTCGCAAAATTTTAGCTTGTACCCTTCTTTACACAGTTTGCATGACGTTTGTTTATATTATTCGGTTGTGAACGATTGATTTTCAAAAAGGCTTCTGTTTAAACTGTTGTTGTTACTAGCATGGAGTCTAATGAAACCTCGATTTAGGTCGTGTTGAACGTTTTTAGTTCTGACTATTTTTTTGTCTACCCTTTCTGCAATTTCACATTGGGTAGTTAAGAAATATTCCATTTGCTGCCACGTTGGGCATTTTCTTCTTGATGAGAGCGATTGCTCCCACAAAAGTAACGACTTTTCTGGTAATGCGGCGGTACATATATTTACCAGAGTAGGGTCCCAGTTGTCTGTGGGAACATTTTGTGTCGATAGAACCGACAAACAATTTGAAACAGTGGATCGAAGTTTTATGAATTCTTCACTTGTTTCCTTATGCATTTTTGGTAAATTCATTAATATGGTCACTTGTTAGTCGACCAATATTCTTTCATTCTCGTGTCGTTCTTTTAGAGCTTCCCAAGCCAATTTGAAATTATTGTCATTAAGAGCGAACTGTTTTACTATGACGCCTGCTTGATCTTTTGCTTTGTATTGGAGGTGATACAATTTTTGCGCTTGTGATAATATAGGATGGTTTATGTACACGGCCGTAAACATGTCCCGGAAGCACGGCCATTGTTCATAACCTGTGAATGCCTGAACTTGCCTCTTGGGATTGTGTTTGTGGCAGCTCTACTCTCAGTTGTGGAGTAGGTGCATTTGAATTTGTTAATTTTAGTTGATCCGAGATCATGGCTTTTGTCTCTTCATATTGGTCAAGGAAATTTTGATATTTGGGGTAAGCTGAGGATTTGAAATTTTCTTGTAGATCTAAGTCGTAAGTATCTACTATTGCGTCATATGCAAATTGGAGACGTGTCCCGAAATTGTCAATATTTTGATAGTTGATTTCTAGCACAGATTCAGAGTTATCTTGCATCGGTGAAGATGAAAATCGAGTGCAGTATCTTATTAAGCTGTCACCTTCAGAAATGAATTTAGCGTAAGAATATCTTTCCCTCTTTTTTGCTTTGTAGCATCTTGTTCGAGCGTGTAGCTTCTGCAGGTGTACTTGGACTTTTGTCATCAAAAATCATTTTCGGAATTTTTAAAAATTTAGTAGATTTACATAGGTTGCTATATATATTTCTGGACTAGGCAACACTAAGTGTTGCCAGGTGCAATCTGACATTTCCATTGGAAAGTTTAACACTTTTTAGCATAACATCACTCAGAACGTTTCGTCATTTAATCGTGAATTGTTTTATTTACAGGGAATTAAAAAATTCATCTCGGCCAAAAAATTGAATTAACTCGTAAACATTTTCGTGCGATCATTTTTCACATCTTTCGACGTGGATTATCACGACAAGAATGCATCGATGAACTAAAATCTTTGTATGGCTATGAAGCACCATCCTATAGCACTGTGAAAAACTATTACAACGAATTCAATCGTGGCCGACGCTCGCTCAAAGACGAATTCCGTGAAGGTCGTCCAAAAACAGCTGTTGTGCCAGAAAACATCGATGCCGTACGTGAACTGATAATGCAAGACCGTCATATAACATACCTTCAGATAGAGGCATGCCTATGCATTTCTCCCACCAGCATACTTTCGATATTGCATGAACACCTGGCCGTGAAAAAGGTTTGTTCCCGTTGGATCCAGCATAATTTGACAATCGCTCAAAAAAAGGCTCGTGTGGATTGGTGTAAAGAAATGCTGAAAAAATACGATCGCGGTGCTTCAAAAGACATTTATAAGATCGTCACAGGTGACGAATCATGGATCCATGCGTATGAGCCCGAAACAAAACAGCAATCGACCGTGTGGGTCTTCCAAGACGAGCCAAATCCAACGAAAAAAAAAAAACATTTTCGTTGATAAATATGCCTATTTTCATTATTCATTTTCAGTGTAAATTCAGATAAATGTAAAAACCCGAAAGCTCTTTTGCGTAAATAAGAGTTTTTGTTTCCAAATTAGCGATGCCGGATAATTATTACAAGTTTTTAAATTCGATTATTTTATATTTAATGTTCCCCTATGGTACATATATATTCAAGTACACCATGTATATTTATATAACGCTCATATTGTTTTTGCGTTCTTTTGTTGTTGCGCGATACGAATCAAAAAGAGAGTTCGCCATGCGCTAGTGTTCACCTCTTTATGCAAATTTGTTGTTAAACTTTTAACTTCGTATAATATTAGGTTGTCAAATATCTTCTTTCCGCCTTTTTGTCTTTTGAATTTCGTGGCTATGTATAAAGCGCTACAGAGCTCGTATCTGGCAATACTATACATCTTTGAAAGGTCTTGTCATAACCTATAAAACGACGCTATGCATCATTAGTTTCGACATTGCGTTCAACAGTTATAGACGTGTAAACATGGAATTCACTAACGCCGAAATTTGCGCTATTTTAAAGTTTTCCTTCGTTAAAGGCAAATCCGCTAGAAAAATTCCGGAAGATTAATTTTGTGGTAGGATGGTAAACAAAGTGAAGATTAGGAACGATAAATTAATGATGACCTTCAGCATGAACAATGGATTACGAATACGAACTAGGAATGTACGTTCATTGCTAGAACCAACTAAGCTACCGCAACTTTGTAAAGAATTTAACCGCTACAAACTCATTCTTCTTGGTCTTTGCGAGGTTAGATGGGCCGAATCAGGCAAAGTTACAACAACCTCTGGCGAAAAATTCATTTTTTCTGGAAATAAGCCCACTCAAAGAAGAGAGAATGGCGTCGGATTTCTTCTTTCTAAGTCAGCCTCTGCGGCGCTTATAGAATGGAAAGCTCACTCGGATAGAATCATCTCAGTGAGGCTGCGCACAAGAGCTAGAAACATGACTGTAGTACAAAGCTATGCTCCAACGAATGTAGCAGAAGTGGAAGTTAAGGAAGCCTTTTATAGTTGCCTCACAAAAGTAATGAGTGAAATCAATAAGGGAGATATAGTCATTTTAATGGGTGATATGAATGCCCAAGTTGGTCATCACAATAAGGGGTTAGAGGCGACGATGGACCGGCACGGGTAAAGCACGATGACTGAGAATGGCGAGATTTTCACCGAACTTTTCGCTAACTCTAATCTTGTTATAGGAGGAACACTATTCAATCATAAACGCGTCCACAACATAACTTGGACATCTCCAGACCGAATGACTGAAAATCAGATTGATCACATAGCAATAAGTCGTAAATGGCGCGTTTCCCTTATGGACACGCGGAATAAACGTGGAGCTGACATTGCAAGTGACCATTATCTCCTAGTTGCGTCAGTCAGACTCAAAGTTGCGGCAGTTAGCGATTCGAAAAAGAAGACACAGAAAAAATTCGACGTAGAGAAACTGAAAGATGAATCTACCTGCGCAAGGTTTATCGAATCGCTAAATACATCTGTCGAAACAGAATACACTCTAACTAGTGACTGGAAAAGTATAAAACAAACTTTCCTAAAAGCAGCGGTATACTGTATTAGATTCAAAGAATATAAACGAAAATCCTGGATCTCAGACTCCACATGGTGGTTAATAAACAAACGTAGAGAAATAAAAAAAACAGTTAAATTTCTCCTAGATGAGATCCGCCAAGGCGGCACTACAGCACACTTACAGCAAAACCGACAAGCTGATAAAGAAAAGCGCGAGAACGGATAAACGAATCTGGAGTGACAATTTAGCTAGAAAAGCGCAGGAGGCAGCGGAAACATACCGCATTCTTGACCTGTATGAAACAATTCGGCAACTGACCAACGCAACACTCAAAACCTCCAAACCGCTAAAAGATGAAGATGGCAAATTGACAACGGCCAAAGATAAGCAGACTACCATCTGGGAGCGTTATTGTGAAAATTTGCTTTCACCAACTTCGTCGGAGGCTATACAGGCATGCGGTTGCCAACGTCACATACCAAGACGTGACCTCCACATCTCGTACCTGAATGAGACGGAGATATTGACTGCTATCAGAGCATGAAAGAACAACAAAACTCCTGGGCCGGATAACATCAATCCAGAACTCGAAGCGGCATACGAGTTAGGACTGGTGTCAGACAGGGTGCGTGCTATCCCCCTTTTATTCAATATGGTATTGGGTTTGATGATGCGTCAAGCATTTGCGACTAATAGAGGAATATCTTGGGGTTTAAGCGGTAGCCTTGAAGATTTGTACTATGCAGATGATATCTGTCTGTTGTCCCTTAAATATTCGCACATTTCTGAGAAACCTGAAGCTCTTAGTGGTCTCGCCGCACAAACTGGACTTAAAATTAATATATCGAAGACAAAATTCATGCGCATCAACACAACTGAAACGCCGAACCTACAGATCGCAGAAACATGCCTCGAAGAAGTCGACGAGTTTTGCTTTTTAGGTAGCATCATATCTAAAACGGTGGATCAGCAGCCGATTTACGAAACGGTATATCCAAAGGTCGCGCAGCCTTCGGAATCTTGGATAAAGTCTACGTACGAAGTTAAAAATATTCGATTCAAGCGTGAAATCCGTTGTATTATATGGTCGCGAGACGTGGAATATTGCAGCGAATGTTTTACAATCGAATGTTTTACAATCGAATGTTTTACAATCGCTGCAATCCTTTTTTAATCGATGTCTTCGAAAAATTTTGCGGATATTCTGGCCTAACGTTATTAGCAATGCTAGCCTCTGTACCGTAACCAAACAGCTACCGGTTCACATCGAAATTCGACGTCGTAAATGGAAATGGATCGGCCACACTCTGCGAAAGTCTCACGACGACATGAGCAGAACAGCGCGAGATTGGAATCCGCAAGGAAGCTGAAGACGTGGGAGACCAGCCAACCAGTCGAAGCAGAAGCAACAGAGAAGTGGTTATTCTTGGAGAGAAATTAAATTTTTAGCTGTAAATAAAATGAATTATAATTTATATATTGCGGCCGTATGTTCCACGTTGGAACATAGGGCCGCAATAAACAAATTATAATTCATTTTATTTACAGCTAAAAATTCAATTTCTCTCCAAGAATAACCACTTCTCTTTGCTTCTGCTTCGACTGGTTGCATATATATATATATATATAGGATGGTACTCTATCACTTCGAACTGCCGACGAATGGTTTCAACGATTCAGAACGGGTGAAAACGACACAATGATAAGCCACCCGGCGGAAGAACTGTGACGACGAATACCGATCAAAACATGGAAAACATCGTGTTAGACCGGTATGTGGCATCTCGTGATATCGCCCAGATGATGGAAGGTGGTCACCAAGCTGGATGCACAAAAAAGCTTGATGTTTGGGTGCCGTATGATTCGACGCAAAAAAGCTTCTTGACCAAATCAACGCCTGCGATATTCTGCTGAAACGGAAACTCGCATGGTGGCTGGCGACGAAAAATGGATCACATACGACAATATCAAGCGAAAACAGTGGTGGTCGAAGGCCGGTGAATCGTCCTAAACAGTGGCCAAGCCGGGATTGACGGCCAGGAAGGTTTTGCTGTATGTTTGGTGGGATTAGAAGGGAATCATTCACTATAAGCTGCTCCCATATGGCCAGAGGCTTAACTCTACCTTCTATTGCGAACAACTGGACCGCATGGCAGCTGACGATAGACCAGAACGTGCAGAATTGGCCAATTGTAGTGTTCCGCCAAGGCAACGCCAGACCAGACACTTCGTTGATGACTCGTTGAAAACTACAGGAGCTCAGATGGGAGGTTTTATCGCATCCACCATATAGCCCGGACATAGCGCCAAGTGATTACCACCTGTTCCTGTCCATGGCGAACGGCCTTTGTTGGTGTAAAGTTGAACTCAAAAGAGGCTTGTAAAAAGTGACTGTCCGAGTTCTTCGTAAATAAGGAGGGGGGGTATAAAGAAGTTGGCGTCAAGATGAAAATAGATTATCGAACGAAACGGTGCATATTTGAACTAAATCCGATTACAGTAACACATTTTGTAAAGCATTGAATGAAGAGCAAAAAACGGAAGGGAGATATTTGACAACCTAATATAATACGGAGTTGTTATTAGTTAATATGTATGTATGTATGTTTGAATATATTATTTCTTTTACTTCTCTTCTTGTCTTTTTATTGTGCCTTTTGCTTATTTATTTTGGATATACTGCTTACTGTTTTGAGGAACAGAAGGAGTATTGCGGAAAGTCTTGGAAGTGGATACTTGAAATTAAATTGTTGTTTTATTAGCTCGTTATGTATGTTTGTAACACAGGGGTAAGCAAATAGGCAATTAAAAGATGTGTGCTCCGGTTTTCCCGTCCTGCTGTCCCTCGCCTGTGTGCTCCGGTTTTCCTGTTGTGGGTTCTTATTATGTTGTATTGATGCTTTTTTTACACCGATCGCGCCCGAATTATGTTTAGAGTTCGTTTTTATAACGCGGCGCGCTCGTTTGATTTTGGTTTCTTACTTTTTATGTAATTTGTTTAAAAAACTTAATTTTTTTTTTTTATGAACATGTAATTATATACATATATTCATACACACATATATGTATATATATACTTGTATATATAAGTCTGTTATATGTTAATATGTATATGTGTATATGTTAATATTTCTTTTTATCTCCTTTTTGTCACAGCAATGCGCTTATCATTTCACTTCAACTTAATTTAGTTTTATTCTTTTTATTTCGCTTTTTCGCTGTTTTTTTTTTTCTATAGTGCCTTTCTGTACGCTCGAAAGACAATTCCACGAGAAATTTCACAAAATATTTTTTTATATCCGCAAGAAGTTTGTACACAAACTAAATTCAATTGTATTGTAAAAAAGGGATGTTCGCATAATATGCAAAGAAGCTGAAACTCGGTATAAACAGAACACGGCTTTTCGATAGCGGATCGCAAAACGAACTGTTCCTCCGTCCCTTTTGTTCCTTTTTGGCTGTGGTGGAAAATCACGTGATATCGTAGTTATGGGTGACGTGGATTGTAGGTGATGTCTAGATGAGCGTGTGAATGTAGCGTATTAAAGACGTGTTATTGATGCGGGATTATTGTTGTGGTTAGGTGTTCGGTGTTGAAATGGCGCTGCAGATTATATGTTGTGTGGGGCAGTCACAAATGGCTAATAATTATAAAATGTACCAGTTTTAGAAAGTTGTAATTAAAGTTAGTGGAAAATTTATTCATATGGATGTATTAGTAACCTTGCCTATTTCTAAGTTTTCGCACTTTTAGAGATATTTTTTTATACTCTCGCAACAAAGTTGCTATTATAGTTTTGTTCACATAACGGTTGTTTGTAAGTCCTAAAACTAAAAGGGTCAGATATAGGGTTATATATGTATACCAAAGTGATCAGGGTGATGAGCAGAGTTGAAATCCGGATGTCTGTCTGTCCGTCCGTCCGTCTGTCCGTGCAAGCTGTAACTTGAGTAGAAATTGAGATATCATGATGAAACTTGGTACACGTATTTCTTGGCTCCATAAGAAGGTTAAGTTCGAAGATGGGCAAAATCGGCCCACTGCCACGCCCACAAAATGGCGAAAACCGAAAACCTATAAAGTGTCATAACTAAGCCATAAAGAAAGATATTAAAGTAAAATTTGGCACAAAGGATCGCATTAGGGAGGGGCATATTTGGACGTAATTTTTTTGGAAAAGTGGGCGTGGCCCCGCCCCCTACTAAGTTTTTTGTACATATCTCGGGAAACTACTATAGCTATGTCAACCAAACTCTATAGAGTCGTTTCCTTCAGGCATTTCCACATACAGTTCTAAAATGGAAGAAATCGGATAATAACCACGCCCACCTCCCATACAAAGGTTATGTTGAAAATCACTAAAGGTGCGTTAACCGACTAACAAAAAACGTCAGAAACACTAACTTTTACGGAAGAAATGGCAGAAGGAAGCTGCACCCAGGCTTTTTTTTAAATTGAAAATGGGCGTGGCGTCGCCCACTTGTGGACCAAAAACCATATCTCAGGAACTACTAATCTAATTACTTTTACAGCAAAATAAAAAATATCTGAATGACGGATAATAAAATCTCGATTATCACTTTATCATTCGAGAGTATAAAATGTTAGGTGACACCAGAACTTAGGCCTTCCTTACTTGTTTTTTTTTATAATTATGTTATTAAATAATAATGTATTTAGATCGATCTGTAAAAACCGCGCTACGAAAAAACCATTTTAGTTATTATTGTTTTATTAGCTAGTATTCCTCATCGTGTGCAAATATGAGTTAATAAATATATTACCACTATTTCGTTTGGATTCAAAATATTTTTATAAACGTATGCCAGTGCATTAAAAACCGATTTTAACCACATTTTCATTACTCTGATTAACCATATTTAATTAGAAATATGCTGATGCTGCAGAATTTAATATTTATCAAATTAACCCTCTTATATATATACACTTACAAAACAAAATAAAATGCATGAGGAACGATGTTATTGATATTTAAGGTATATAGATGCGTATGCTGAAAATCAAACCAGCACTTTCTCTCATCACGTTTGTTTGGTTACTTTATAAGTTGGCCAGTACTGCTGCACTGGGTACGTCGGTAAATCACTTACACGTAGTGTGTGTTCATACTCTTGGCTCAAATTTCGTATTTTTAGTTATCATTATAACTAAGATACTTATTTTTAGATAACTCGTCTGCTCTTCAAAAATTGTATTTTTAACTATCCGTGACTAAATAAAATCGAATAAGCATATGTCTCATAACTGCATGTAGATTATCTCTACTTTAAAGAAGAAAACATTTTAAGGAATGCATTATTATCTGTTCGACAATATATTTAATTAGAAAATCATTAAATATTCACTAATACCAAATACGCATAAAGTAAACGCTTGTTCTTCATACGCCATGTCGTGTCACCACCTATGTTATGTTAATTTTACATCAATTACGATCTCAGGAAGTCTTTAATCTGGAGAATATCAGTAGGCAACAATATTCTCTATTGGTACTCCTAGGAAAAGGCTTCGTATGTAGAGGTAATTTACATACAGCAGATAACACTTATTTTCAAATGTTTTTTTTTTTGTTTTTTTCATTAATTCATTTATCACTCTCTTCACTATTCCACGTAGCAATAAATTTTCTTACTTATCAGCACCACCCACTTTTTTGTGGTTAATGATGAATCTGATTTTCGCTAAACTCACAACTCTCCAAACAAATATGTGTAAGTATTTGTTACATTGTTTATTACACAGTACAACAGCTAATCTGAGTGGTGAGAAATTCTAAGCCAGGGTGATGGTACTAGGTCAGTATAGTAAAACACTCAAAGGGTATGGCGTTCGTATGAGTCAGTTTTGTTTTATGACCTTTTACATTTTAAATCATGACTGTTATATCGTAACTATAAAGCTGGTAGCTGAAAGCTCTCATAGAACCATAAATCATGTCATACCTAACAAAGCGTAGTGGACTTGTAATCCTTTAACCGCCAACGCGAATGGGCACCACAAATATATAATTTCAAACTTAAGTATACAGTGACAATAAAATCTTTGGATATTATATTTGGCTTTCAGTCAGTATGGGCGAGTTAATTTTTACATTAAGTAAAAATGAGTCAAAAGAATATATTTTGAGCTACAGAACTTTGTACTCTTTATTTATACTGTTAAGACTAACTTATTACATGGTTCTTACTTCTATTTATACAAACTAGAATGTTTACTTATTACTAGTTGATAGTTTGTTTAGATACAGATTATATTATTTGTTTAGGTTTGTTTACATATATATTGTTTGCTTAGATATGTTAACATGACATATATTAACATTGCCGAAATAATAAACTAATTCGTCAGCAATACTTACTAATGCAGGTAGAGCGGATATGGAACTCAAGTTACACAATGTTTCCCACAGTACAGCCCAGACGCACTGTCAGCACACGCGCCACCTAAATTAGCGAATTCGTGGAATTTAATTATGTTTTGCCCGGTGCATTTAGTTAAGGTTTTAGATTAAGAACATTGTAAAAATCAGTTTTAAAAATAAAGTTATAACGAGAAGGTCGTGCTGACCAAAAAACGATTTTTTTTCTTTCAATCAGAAGGAAAATCGTTAAGTGGCGCCCAACGTGGGGTCTAGTTGTAGTGAATCATGAGTGAAGTGTAGTAAAACAGGACACGGTAAAGTCCTTACCGTGAATCAAGAAGGACTTAAAAATAAAAGTCTACAAGGAAACCGGCTCACCATGGACTTCAGGTCCATAACGTCGCAACAAACGCCAGGACGAAGGAACCTCAGCACTAGGCCCAGAACCCGGTGACCAAAGTCACCATTCCAGGACAAAAAGTGTGCAGGAAAGGGCCCCTTAGTAGGAAACAAACAGGAGATGCTAGTCGTCAGCCGCCGCACCATTATTTTAAGAATTCTAATGTAAGTCATCTATTATAATTAAGATAAGTGAATTTAAAAAAAAACCAAAATAGTGAATATTGAAAATGAATTAAAAAGGTGAAACTAAATAAAAATTAAGAAGCTTTTGTTAAAAGTGGAAGAAAAAATATTTTTAGCGAAACTATCTCAAAAATTATTTGAATTGGAATTGTAAAACGAAAGTAACAAGTGAAATTTAAAGAAAGAAAACTAATTTAAAAAAATTAAAAATTGGAAAAGAACGTTTAATTGCGTATAAAAAATTCCGGGGTCAGTTTTAAAAAAAAAGAGAACTTAAACTTAAATATATACAACTTATTGGTTTTAGACATCCTAGTTTTAATACACATAAATACGTATATATCTAAACAAAGGTTTGTACAGCCAATAACTTACTAAAACTAAACCATATAATAAAGCTTAATTCTGCGATTCATAACACTAGGGACCATCCAGAATAGAAAAGCCCTCCTTCCCAGAAGGAGTAATAAAAACAATAATAATCCTATTCATAAATAAGGGCTCGTACAGCCGATAACTTAATACACATCAAATATAATATTTGCTTAATCCTGCGAATCCTACGGGACCCTCCAGGGTAGAAAAGCCCTCCTTCCTAGAAGGAGTAACTAAAATAAATAAAAATAAAACAAATTAGATTCGTAAGATCATTCAAAATTCAAGCCAAACTTCTAAACATATTTAAGAAATATGGCTAATCCTTCAAACCTCGTCCGACCACCCGTGCTCAGCACACTCCCTTCTCAACCAGCTCCTACCACCTCGAACACATTTAACATAGACCAACTGACGAATATAATAACAGGGGTTGTAAAAAAACATTTTTAAACAAGAAGGGCGAAACTTAGTTCAAGCCGCCCTCAATCCAAATGCGAATTTCTCAGATTTTTCCGATATTTCAATTGACTCTAATTTCGCAAATAAAGTTAGCGAATTAGACAAGATACCAGACGTAGTGAAATGTCTCCGGGAATTCTCGGGAAACCCAGGGGAGTTCAACTCCTGGAAGAAGAGCGTAAATCGGATCCTCCAGATCTACGAACCACAAAGAGGAACTCCCAAATATTTTGGGATCCTTAATGTCATTCGCAATAAGGTTGTAGGCAATGCCGACATTGCTTTGGGGTCGTACAATACTCCGCTCGACTGGAAGGCCATCACCAGATGTCTGACGCTTCACTACGCAGATAAGCACGATTTGGGTACACTGGAGTACCAAATGACTTCACTTGTGCAGGGTAACCTCACAATCCAGGAATTCTACCAGCGAGTGTACTCTCACCTTTCTCTGATCCTTAGCAAATTAGGATGCATGGAAGCCGGCGCCGAAGCCGTACATTTGTTAGCGCACAAATATAGGGATAAAGCTCTTGATACCTTCATTCGTGCGGATCTTCCCCAGGCTCTCCATTTATGTTTAAAACTAGAGAATCAGAACTACCGTTCATTCTACGCCTTAAACAGCAATACCCAAGCTAGAAGAGGCCAGGACATTCGTCCACCCCTTCCCCCCAGAAGAGTTAACAGCGAATTCTACCCGGAATTGGCATATATTCCCCAGCAAAGGTTGAATCCAACCATGCCCTGTAGAACGCCACAACCGAAGTATCAATACCAGCAACAGCTAACCCCATATACGCAACAACCGAATAATCCACCACCGCGACCTTTACAAAAACCCTTACCGCGACCAGAACCGATGGATGTCGATCCATCGCAGCGTACCAGAAATATCAATTACATGAATAGACCACGTCCCGTTGACCCGACCAACAAAAGACCTCCGACTGGTAACCCGCCAGTACCAAACAAAATACAGCGGAATTACCACATAAATTCAGACCCCGTGCAAAGCCCAAATCAAGAGGAATATCCTCAGACGCCAACTGACCAACACACAGATAATGACGTTGACTGTTATGATGAGGAAAGACAGGACGACAACTATATTGACACTACAGATTTACATTTCTTATGAATCACTCTTCGCCGCCTTACTTCCAATGCAGGTTGAAGAGTGGAAATATAGAGAAATTTCTAATAGATACTGGATCAACGAAAAATTACAAACAACCTTCTATCGTGCCCAATCCTATTAAAAATGAAACAAATTTCTTCGCCAAATCAATAGCAGGAGACATTGAAATAAAGGAACACACTTTTATAAATCTTTTTAACGCAGACACCAAATTGAAATTTTACCTTCTTCCATCATTGCGCTCGTTTAATGGTATCCTTGGAAATGACAGTCTTAAAGATCTCGAAGCTGTTATTCATGTCAAAGGAAATTTAATGGTAATAAAAGGTAATACTAGAGTAAAGATCAATCAGCTTGTATCAAAGTCAGTAAACGCAATTAATATCGAAAAGGATCACATGACACCAAATCAACAGACCAAAATCAATAACTTAGTGGAAAAATTTTCACAACTCTTTGCAGAACCTAACGATAGACTCACTTATACTACAAAAGTCATAGGCGAAATTAGAACAAATAAGGACACCCCAGTATATACAAGATATTATCCCTATCCAATGGCGTTAAAAAGCGAAGTAGAATCTCAAATTAAGAAAATCTTAGATGATGGTATTATTCGGCCATCAAGGTCACCGTATAACTCACCCGTTTGGGTTTTTGCAAAAAAACCCGACTCCCAGGCAATAAACAGTATAGAATCGTATTCGGTTACCGCAAGCTTAACGCAATTACTGTAGCAGATCGCAACCCAATACCCCATATTAGAGAAGTACTGTCTTAACTTGGACACAATAAATACTTTTCCGTGTTAGATTTAAAAAGCGGATTTCACCAAATCCCACTCAAGGAATCCGATACTGAGAAGACCGCCTTCTCAATAAATAATGGTAAACACGAATTTACGAGATTACCATTCGGACCCAAAAATGCCCCTTCAATATTCCAACGCGCTCTAGATCATATCGTATCGATCATTCGTCATCATATTGGCAAGATATGCTACGTGTATATTGACGACATAGTCGTATTCAGCAACCCCGAACAGGAGCACGTCCTCCATCTGCAACAAATCTTTAAAACGCTTGAAGAAGCCAACATGAAGATACAGTTGGACAAATGCCATTTTTTAAGGACTCAGTCGAATTCTTAGGTTTTATTATCTCATCAAAGGGAATAAGAAATACCCTGCAAAGGTGGAAGCGATAGCTAAGATACCTTACCACGAAACCATCAAGCAACTCCGCTCATTTTTCGATCTTTCCGGCTATTACCGCCGCTTTATAAAGGATTACGCCAAGTTGGCCAAACCTTTAACGTTACTCTTAAGAGGGGAAGAGGGACGTACATATATCCAAAAACAAATCCGCTAAAATAAATATTGAATTGGATGATGAAGCAAAAGATGCCTTCAACAAAATTAAAAAATCCCTTATGTCCGATGATGTTGTACTCTCATACCCTGACTTCAGTAAGGAATTCCATTTGACTACCGATGCTTCAAATTAAGCCATCGGTGCAGTCCTTTCACAGGATAAAAAACCTGTTGCCTTCATTTCCAGAACCCTCAATAAAACAGAAGAATCATACGCTACAAATGAAAAGGAATTTCTGGCCATAATAAGGGCCTTAAACAATTTTAGAAACTACTTTATGGCTCAGCCATCATCAGCCTTTAACGCAGGCATTTAGTAACAAAAACAATAATGCGAAGATGAAACGCTGGACATCCATTCTAGAGGAATATAATCATGAACTCCACTACAAACCAGGTACAACTAATGTTGTCGCCGACGCTAGATCAAGAATGCCACCACCCGAACCAATAAACTAATTATCCATAACCCAACACAGCGACGAGAGTTCTTCTGACAATTTAATTTCTCATGTAGAATAGGTACGACTTCAACCTACCAGTTTAAAATAGTATTCCCTACGTACCACAGACACATTTTAGAAGAACCAGGATACGATTCAGAAATAACCCTGTGTAGTTAACTGTATAAAAACAGATGAACGTATCATGGGGAAAATTCAAGAAATATACCCTGAACAAGTGTATCTCCAATACACTGTGGAGCACACACTACTTCTTTAATGAAAATATAAAACACTTTATACACGTTAGTTTTTTAACAATTTTATTTATAAAATAAATTTATATTTTATAAAGTTATAAATATCGACGGGGTGGAGTTCCAGTTCCAAAATGAGTGGCCGGAGCTGGCAATCGAGGTTTCGACTTTTGTAGACGACCGGACCGGGTGATGACGACGGGGCGCAGAGTGTCAGCGAATGTCTGTATGGCGAATTGTTGACGTGTTGATAGGCGAACGACAGGTGACGAATTGAGTGCTGCTTTCCCGTTGCCCATCCTTTTTGTTGAGTGGGTTAGCGTACATATGTTAGTAGAGGGGGTGGATGCTTAACTCATTTAAACATCCTGGGCCCCCTAGGCGAATATTTTGCCTAGTTTTATATATATAATCTAATGCATGTATTTCGGTTTACTGTTGGTGGAGTAACCGAGGCCGCAGAATATTAGCTGTAAGAAGCAATTTTCTTTTAATAGCCAATTGTATTTTCTGTAAATGTTGGTGCTTGAGATAATAATTGATTTTGCGTGCTTTGACGACTTATTGTATTATTATACCAAAAAAATTAATTTTATTTGCGGTTATCTCTAATTTATTATTTTATCGAATTTGTATATCGGTTATGTATTCCTTGCCTTTTCTGAAATGGTTTGCATTTTATTTATTCTCGGCTTATGAAGGAAGAAGAATAAGTACTCTTTAGCCCTGGAGTTAGGACTGTGACAATAGAGGAATCTTGCGAGAGAATGGCCGTGAATTGCGAACGGCTTCATTTCGAATTATATCGTGGTAATTTCTAGCTACTTTTTTGAAGTGGAATGTTAATTTGACAACAGATTCCCATCCACTACCCCTATGAGTTGCGCTTATGTAAGAAGGATAATAACGACCTTCGCTTTTTGTAAGTCTAAGTGCGTCACACTATCGCATTGGGCATATGGTGCTCGTTGAACCTTAATTTTGTTTAAGATTATATTTATTTGAAAATTTAAGCCTCTGTGGGGCAATTTTGTATAAAAAGTGTCGATTTTTTTTTTTTTTTTTTTTGACTTTTTGAGACACTGTTATATTTTATGTTTAAGTGCGTATACATTAATTTGGCAAGTAGTGGCCCACCACCGCTCTAGGATTTTTTGAATCAGGATTTTGTATCATTTTTGGCGAAAGCCATCCTGCGGGGCCGAAAATTTGTATGTGTAGGGACTGTCAGAGGAAACTCTGATTTTGTGTTTTATACCAATTTGTGGAGAATTGGAATATGGTGGTTTTAGTGGTCGTACGACGTACCGGCCATTGTTTGATTGAGTAGTTATGGGGAGAAGTTTCGTTAACTTTTGACATTTCCTTAATTGTGAATTAAGGTATTTGTTTTTATTGTACCCAACTTGAGTTGGTATGGTGGTGACCAGTTCTGTAACTAGTCCATTTTGTGTCTCGCTGTGCAGCGTTTGAGATTTTTGTGCCTTTGAGCAGCATGGTGTCTTTTGGCAATTTTTCGAATTTTGGGTTTAGTGATTTGCTTTTGCAATTATACCCATGGTTCTTTGTGTATAAGCGCTTCTTTGGGGTGAGATAGGATATCTGTTGTAATGAAGCATAGAGTTGTGTCTTTTGTGACAATATAGGCAATTAAATTTGCTTTTGCAAGTTTTCAGATTGTGTGTATGGGACAAGCAGTTTGTACAGAGTCTTTTTGATCTGACAAAGTTGTTCCTTTCGTTAATGTTTAATTTTTTAAACTTCTCGCAAGTTTTAAGTTTATGCCCTCTTTTACATAGTTCGCATGACGTTTGGTTTCTTTGTTCTGATGTGAACGTGTGAGTTTTGTGAAAGCTTTTATTTAAATTTCTGTTGCTTCTAACTTGGGGTCTATTTAAGCTTTCATTTTGGTCGTGTTTAGTGTGCTTTCTTTTGATTATTTTTCCTTCTAACCTTTCCGCAATTTCATATTGGGTGGTGAGAAAATCTTTCATTTATTGCCACGTTGGGCACTTTTTTCTTGAAGAGAGCGATTGCTCCCATAGAAGTAACGACTTTTCTGGTAATGCGGCGGTGCAAATGTTTACCAGAATTGGGTCCCAGCTGTCTGTGAGAATATTTAGTGTCGATAGAATCGACAAACAATTTGAAACAGTGGATTCAAGTTTGATGAATTCTACACTTGTTCCTTTCTTAATTTTTGGCAAGTTCATTAGTGTCGTTACTTGCTTATCGACCAGTATTCTATTGTTTTCATATCTAGCTTTTAGAGCTTCCCAAGCCAAATTGAAATTGTCGTCATTTAATGCGAACTGTTTGACTATTTCGCCTGCTTGACCTTTTGTTTTGTATCGGAGGTGATACAGTTTTTGTGCCTTTGATAGTTGTGGATGGTTGATGTAAACGGCTGTAAACATGTCCCGGAAGGACTGCCATTCTTCATAACCTCCATAAAATGTTTCTGTGTCACATGCGGGCAACTCGAGGTGGATGCCTGAACTTGCCTCGTGACTGTCCATTTGTGGCAGCTCTACTCTACTGTGGAGAGTAGGGGCAATTGCTTTAATTAGCTTTAATTGATCGGAGATCATAGCTTTTGTTTCCTCATATTGGTCTAAGGAGTTTTCGTAAATATCGTAAGCCGCTGATTTAAAATTTTGAGGTAGATCTGAATCTTCAGATTCTACTATGGCATCATGAGCCGCTTGGAGTCGTGTCCAAAAATTATTAAGATTTATAATTTTGATTTCTAGTAACGATTCCGAGTTTTCGTGAATCGGTGAAGAGTCAAATCTAGTGCAGTATCTTGTTAAACTGTCACTTTCTGAAATGAATTTACTAGCCTGTTTTGAGCGTAAAGCTGTTACAGGTGTATTACGATTTTTTTCGTTATTAACCATTTTTATTATATTGTATATTTGTATATTAAAATACTGTTAAAGATTTTCTCAGTGTAAACTGATTTATGATATTCTAATAGAAGCGATAAAGTATAATAACTGAATACTCTTTTGAAGAATTTTTTTTTTGTTTAGATTATATCTTAATTAATATCGTTTTTTATTTATTTGCAATGTTATTGCAATATTATTTTTATTTAAATTTTATTTTGAATTGTTAACTACTTTTAAACCGCCTTTTTTATACATTAAAATATTTGATGTCCGAAATTTTGTATTTAGGTACACCCTAATTGTATATACATATGTATGTATGTACTTATGCTTTGCGCGATTGAGAGCTCGTTATAGAGATCAATTCGCTTTGTGCCTAAGTATGCACGAATTGTTTGTGCTAATGTACTATATGCTGGCAAGGAAAAAGCTGTAATGTCTTGTTATTCTGTTCGGTTTGTTTTTGTTTTAAGTAATTGAGAGCTCGTTGGAGAGATCAATTCACTTTTTGTACGCAATCCTGCTTGTTTTTGTTTGTCAAAGAACAAGAGGTATTGCCGGATAGATGCCAATGTGGACTTTGAAGATTTATATGTTTTAATATATGTATGTACATATGTTTGTATATACAGTATTCACAAATTATGTAGATTTTGTTTAACTGCTATTAGATTCTGTTTTTAGCAAAAAAGATGAAATTTAAAAAAGATGAATTTTAAACGGCCCTTTTTTTTGACTTTAAAACTACGTAATTTTTTTTTTTTTGTACTAATACCCAGTGTAGGGTATATTGGCGGCACCGGCTGATTGTTTGCCGTCTATATGTATGTTCGCACTGCGAAGAGAGTACGAAGGCGAAATAAAGAATGTGCAGGTATTCTCCCGCATCCACTTTGTATATATTTTTGTATGTAAATATATATAAATATTACCGCATTAGAAAATTTGAATATATGTATGTTTTTTTTTTGTTTTGTTTATATGTTATAACTTAACGTTTGTGTCTTTGCTTATTTGGTTTATGTAACACCGCTTCTTGTTAAGTTAATCCTTGAACATTTTTGTTCGGTGGAAATATTTTATGTGTTTTAACACAACTGTAAGAAATTATCGGCATCAATAATTTGTTATACTTATATATTACCAAACTATAAACCGAACTAAAACCGTTTGGTGATGGTTTTTTCTTTTTTATTTTTATACCAACGGAATTTTCGTTAGAAACACAAATTTAATTTTGTGCTTTGGAAACATACATATAAGCAAATATATGTAAATATTAAAAGGAATCGATACAACTCACTTTGATTTCCGCCAGGGGGTTTTGGGGACTATGAGTGTATGTAAATTGATACTTGTTCGTGCGTGTGCTTGTGCTTGTGCCTTTGGCGTTTTCTTCCAGTCCTATACTGTGCTTGTTGTTGTTTGATGTTTTTAGAGTCTGTTTAGTTAATTCGCGCGCGCTTTTTGCAGTTACGTATTTTGTTGGTTATTGTTATTTTAGTTTTGTATCACGCGCCCGCTCTTTTATTGTAGTTTTATTGTTTTGCACTGTATTTCCTTTGCCTTGTGTACTTATATCTGTCTCAGTTCTCTTTTATCGAATTGAACCTCCTTTTTTTCTGTTGTTAGTTATTATATTTCTCACTGCACTTTTATGTTTATATCTTTGTAATAATAACTAATTGTCACCTCTGTTTTTGTTTTCGCAGATTTTATTTGGATATACCCTTTTGCTTCATATATATGTATGTACATTTCTGTATGCATATCTTTTGGGAGCCGTTCCACTTTATTTTATTTTACCTTTTTTTTATTTTAGCCCACTGCTGTCCTTGATTTGGTTGGTTTTTGTTATTTTTTTTTCTTTTATTTTTATTTAATATTACTGAATTAATTTCAAAAGAAAACTATTCTTTTATTTTGCATTTATTTGTTTCTCACCGACATGTATGCATGTATGTATATATAGTTTTCTTGTTTAGTGTCACTGCACTTCGTTACCGAATTTAGTTTTGTGTTTTAGTATAAATTTACATATGTATGTTTATTTCGAACTTTGTACCGCACCTATTGTCACCACTTTTATATGTATTTTGATTTTAGTTTTTCCAATAGTGCCTTTCGGTAAGGCTCGAAGGACCATGAACAAGTGTATCTCCAATACACTGTGGAGCACACACTACTTCTTTAATGAAAATATAAAACACTTTATACACGTTAGTTTTTTAACAATTTTATTTATAAAATAAATTTATATTTTATAAAGTTATAAATATCGACGGGGTGGAGTTCCAGTTCCAAAATGAGTGGCCGGAGCTGGCAATCGAGGTTTCGACTTTTGTAGACGACCGGACCGGGTGATGACGACGGGGCGCAGAGTGTCAGCGAATGTCTGTATGGCGAATTGTTGACGTGTTGATAGGCGAACGACAGGTGACGAATTGAGTGCTGCTTTCCCGTTGCCCATCCTTTTTGTTGAGTGGGTTAGCGTACATATGTTTGAGTTGTGCTGTAGTGTCATCAGCTGTGGTGAATTGCGATGTAGCATTAGGATGCGTCAGTTTTATCGAGTAGAGGGGGTGGATGCTTAACTCATTTAAACATACCCAATACACTTTAGCAATTACAAAATCCGATTCACACTGCTCCAAGTTCAGGACGTGACAAATGAACAAGAACAGGAAGAAATCATAATCAAAACCCATAAAAGAGAACATAGAAACGGTCGAGAAAATAAAATTCAAATTCTCTAAAATTTCTACTTCCCATCAATGACGAAAAAAATAAATAGCATAATTCTACAGTGTTCAGTATGTAAAGAAAATAAGTACGTCATCCTAGCAAACCAGAATTAGGTGAAACGCCTATACCCCAGTATCCAGGACAAATTTTACATATCGATATCTACATAACAAACAAAAATATAGTCCTAACAGCGATAGACAAATTTTCGAAATATGCGCACACCAAAATACTGAAATCGAGAGCAATAGAGCATGTTAAAGAACCTCTTCGTGAACTACTCTTTCAATTTGGCGTACCTGAATCGGTCGTATTTGACAATGAAACATCCCTCAACTCAGCAACTATAAAATTTTATTGGAAGACACACTGAACATAAAAATTTTTAAAACACCGCCTTATGCAAGTTCCGTTAATGGTCAAGTAGAGCGTTTTCACTCGACACTCACGGAAATAATGCGTTGTTTAAAAGCAGAACGAAATTTCAATTCATTTGCCGAACTCCTTGACAATTCCGTATACGAATACAATTATACAGTTCACTCAACCACGAAAAAGAAATCAATGGAGGTATTTTTCGGTAGAAGAGTCTCCACGGATCCAAATCAATTCGAAAAAGCAAGGGAAGAAAATATCTCGGAATTAAAAAACAAGCAAGTAAAAGACCTTTCTTATCATAACAAAAAACGACATCCCATCCAAAATTTTGAAAAGAAATAGTAAAGGAAGACAGAAATTCAACAATTTTAACAGAATCAGGAAAAGTAGTCCATAGAGGTAATATTAAAAATCAAAATTAACCTCTCTCTTTCAGATGTCTTTTAATTTACGATGCCACTGCGACAACGGACATCTACGACTACTCGAACGCACGAATTAGTTACAATAAATGACGGACTAGCAAAAATTCCAATCCGTATCCCCCAAAATCTTAGAAACCATTAAACCGGTTGAAAAAAGATCTAGAAGATCAATAAATATTTTGGGAACGGCTTGGAAATTAATCGCCGGATCCCCCGATCATGAAGATCTGGAAATAATATCCAGTAACCTAATAATAATAATAATAAACAAGTAATTATAAATGACATCTTCAACGAAAAATTAAATAACGTAACTAAAATAGTAAATAAACTTTTTAATAATATAAGAAAAGATTCGGATGTAGAAAATGAAACAATTATTAATTTGCAAAATAGAATAAGATTAATAAAAGAAGAATTGATTAACGTAAAATACGCCATACAATGGGTGAAAAAAGATATTTTGAATACATTATTGTTAAATAAAAAAGAAATTGAAATTGCTTTAGAAAAAGTAGAGAATGATGAAATTCCATTTAAAAATGCAGAAGAGGCATTAGAATTATCAAATACTAATATTGTTAGCAAAAATATGAAAATTTTTTACTTGGTAAAAATACCATTAAATCTTAAGGAAAATTTCCAAAAAATTATATTAAGACCTGTTCTTAAATCTGATAAATCTATTATTAATATTGAATATAATAATATTTTAAAAGGAAAAAAAGAAATATATGGAATAAAAGAAAATTGCGATAACTTTAAGAAAATTGAAATTTGTAAACAAAATCAAGTAATTAACATAAGTAATAACACCTGTATACCTAAAATAATCAATAGTCATAATTCAACTTGCACCAAAAGTAACGGGCACCACATTCCACAAATTGAAGAAATAAAAACCGGAATTTTACTACTTAATGGCTTTCAAGGACACATAGATGCTGACGGAATGATCAAAAACTTGTCAGGAACGCAGCTCATCAATTTCCATAATTCAACGCTGAAAATCAATGGTCAAACTTATATTAACCTCGATTTAATTCCACTTCCCGCTATCCCAGCAGTCCTGCAACTCGCACCAATTGAGAAAAATAGAATTGAATTACTTTCACTAGAAGCTTTGAAAGAACTCCACATAAGTAACATTCGAAGAATAAATCTCCTGAAGGTAGCAAATATATCCAACGGCTCACTTTCGCTTGGAGCAGTTGCAGCTACCTACATCGCCACAATAATTTTTTGCAAATTTTGGAAGAAATCTCAAAATAAAACAAGCATCTCATCCAATAGCGATGCTAACCAGATCCCGGCAACAAACCTCAGGATGAATCAAATCAAAGATTCCCCAAATGATCAGCCAACATACATAAATTTCAACGAGTTACCTTATTTTTGACAACGCTCAAGGACGAACGCTTTTAAGAGGGGAAGTGTTAACATGGCATATGTTAACGTTGCCGAAATAATAAACTAATTCGTCAGCAGTACTTACTAATGCAGGTAGAGCGGATATAGAAGTCAAGTTACACAATGTTTCCCACAGTACAGCCCAGACGCACTGTCAGCACACGCGCCACCTAAATTAGCGAATTCGTGGAATTTAATTATGTTTTGCCCGGTGCATTTAGTTAAGCTTTTAGATTAAGAACATTGTAAAAATCAGTTTTAAAAATAAAGTTATAACGAGAAGGTCGTGCTGACCAAAAAACGATTTTTTTCTTTCAATCAGTAGGAAAATCGTTAAGTGATACATTTGTTTTGTTTTAAGATAAGGTTGATGTGGTATTCAAACTCAATATTGTTTTGATACTTGTTTGTTTAGGATTGTTTGTTGTAGTGATAGTGCATTTCAATTGTTCCAACTCAAGGTTGTTTGCTTTCTGTTTACTGAAACAAAAGGTTGTTTTGATGTTTGTTACTATTATAAGGAATACGTTCCTTAACTGACGCACATACGCATAAGCAACGTCATATGAGTAGGCTTTAGTGTTAGATATCCAACTGTTACTTTCATTACGTATAGAAGTATTCTGATTCACTCTCCATTGCTTTTGTTACTTTTGTAAGCTCAACAAGCGTGCAAATTTCACGAGTGTTAACGTTACAAATTTTGTGTTATTATAAATAATTTATAGTTATTAGACACAATATATAAAATGTGCCCTAAATTATTATTTATCTATGTTTTACGCGCTTAAAGTGCAATCGCTAGACTACGTTATCAGTTGCTCATAGTCTTGACCGCTGCATTCCGTCAAGATTTGTCTATCTGTCTATTTGTAGTAATGTCACCTTTTTTGTGGTTCAGTTGTTTGATATGTAGATGTCTTTGAAGCTAATTTTAGTACGTTTTATTAATTTTGCATATATCTGCAATATTTTTTTTAAATAAGGTAGACAAATTTCGTCTTTCAATTATAATTTTAATAAAAGCGTATATAAAACAAGTAGGGAAAAACTATGTACGGGTATAACAGAACTCTTATACTCTTGCAACTTGTCAGGACCAAAAATAGGAAAATATCTCCAAGCGCAGAAGTCAACCAGAGGTTCGGAATTGAATGGGTAATTTCCCATTTCATATATTTTTTGCACTAAAGTATACTATATCCAATGTTATGCATTCAGTTAACTTTTATGAAAGTTTGGAGATCTTATTAAGGTATATACTATAGTATTGACCGGATTTTATATATTTTTTTACCAATAATACAAACATTTGAAGACCACAGACTAATAAAATGCTCCTAAGTTTTCTTCAAGGTTCCTCTCATACAATCTCCAATCATATGGAGTAAAGTCAGCCGGATGATCAAAAATCCTGATATTAATTATATAGGAACAAAGTCAAATTTTGCCCACTTTTATACATTTATGACGCAAGGTTACATAGTTATGACTAAAATATGTTCTCTCATTTCCATTGAGGTAACTTTCATGTTGGCCGATATATGCGGTAAAAAGTCGCACGAAAGTTTGACAATCTTTCTACTAGGTAGAAGTACTGACTCCATTCGACCCATATTTAATGAACAGAAATAGTATTTGCATCAGAAGTCAAATATAGATTTAATTGAACTTTAATTGGACATACATATACAAGTTTGGTCAAAAGGTGACATACTTTAAAGGATTAATTGTTGCAAAGTTGAATTCCGCTATATCAATTGTTTCTAGATTTGTCTACTTGAAAATTTAAGAATCAAGTGGAATTTGAAGATGTGTTATATAGGAAGTAGGCGTGGTTGTTACCCGATTTCCCCCATTGCAGTTTTACATCTTAATATCTCAATTTAACTTTTATAGTCAAGTTACAGCTTACACAAAACGACGAACAAACAGACGGACAGACAGACATACGAATTTCAACTCGTCTCGTTATCTTGATCACTTATACATATAACTCAAACTATTGAAAAAGTTTCAGGTAAACAAAAATATTATACTCTATAGCAACATATTGCAAGAGCATAAAAATGTTGGTTTTTTAGATTAAACATCGTTAACCTTTTAGGGGTTTGAATCCATAAGCAATTCTACAAGGAATTTTTGCCTGCCGATTTATTGTTGCTGCATATCTGTATGCTTTTACCTGTTAATTACTTTATTCTATTAGTTGCAATGTATATGTGTGTTGGCGCGTAATTTTACACCCACCAGTTATAGCAAGGTGTGAAAACTTTCGCAACAACTGTGCAAAAAGCAAACCCGAAAATGAAGCCGTTGGCAGTGCCAGTGGTTTTGAGTGTGCGCTGCTGTTGTTGCGCTTCATGGTTCGTGGTTACGGTGCAGCAAGTTTGTCCCAAGCTAAAATGTAACTATAGAGCATAAATAAGTGTGCAAAGGTGCATTTGAATATATGTATATTTGAGCAGCGGCAATGCATCTTTGTGTGAATTTTGTGTTTTAATGAGCGCAAAATTATTTCACACTCGTTGGCAATTTATGTGACATTACAAACGTGCTTATTTATTTTGTTTGGTTATCAGCCTTTTCCATGCTTAAGAAGACTACTGCATTCTTAACCGAAATAGAGTATAAGCCACAAAAAAGTCAGCATCTTCCTGGAGGAATAATTTTAAGTTAGGTTAAGTTTAGCAACAATGGAACGATGGAACAATAATACTGTTTCTTAATTTTGCTTCTTTCTCTTTGGTTTCAGTCTGTACTCCTTCCCATTGAAATAACTTCGCGCACCATGGTGTTGAATAAGTGCAAAAATGATTTGGCTTAATCTATTGTATATTAGCAGCATTTGGTGCTGTCCAATTAAACTTGTTTGCTCGTTTGTGATTAATTTTGAACTTGCCGTTGACAATTCATATTATCATTTTGAAATTGATTTTTGTAGGCAGCGCAGAGTGGAAGCCAACCGCATCTACTTTGCCATACTTTATATCGATCAGCGCTGATCGAAATCAGCTTTTTGCTTAGCACAGCTTTCAGCGTCTACTCTGCAGGTACCCTAAAATAAGATTTCAAGTATATGAAGCTTTGGTGTTCTGATTCCATTAGTTCTAGAGCTTTTGGTGGAAACTTGCTTTCATATACCCCAAACACACTGTATGTTTTTATACCCTGAACAGGGTATATTAAGTTTGTCAAGAAGTTTGAAAAACCCAGAAGGAATCGTCGGATACCCTATAAAGTATATATATTAATGATCAGTATGTCGAGGTGAGTCGATTTAGCCATGTCCGTCTGTCTGTGTATATACGAACTAGTCCCTCAGTTTTAAAGATATCCTTTTGAAATTTTGCAAACGTCATTTTTTCTTCAAGAAACTGCTCATTTGTCGGAATGGCCAATATCGGACCGATATAACATATAGCTGCCATACAAAATGAACGATCGGAATCAAATGCTTGTATGGAAAACTTTCACATTTGGAAAGATATATTCAAGAAATTTGATATATATTATTTTCTAAGGCAACAATGTAATCTCTGAAGAAATTATTCCGATCGGTTAACTATAGCATATAGCTGCCATAAAAACTGAAGGATCGGATTCAAGTTCTTGTATGGACAACTTTCACATACAAGATATATTCAAGAAATTTGATAAATATTATTTTCTAAAGCAAAAATGTAATCTCCGAAGAAATTGTTCCGATCGGTTAACTATAGCATATAGCTGCCATACAAACTGAGCGATCGGAATCAAGTTCTTGTATGGATAACTTTCACATTTGACAAGATATATTCACGAAATTTGGTATATATTATTTTTTACGGCAACAATGCAAACTCCAAGGAAATTGGTCAGATCGGTTAACTATAGCATATATATATTATTTTTTAAGGCAACAATGTAATCTCTAAAAAACTTGTTCAGAACGGGTTACTATAGCATATAGCTTCCATACAAACTGAACACATAGTTACTAACAGAAAGGCACCTGTGAAGGGTATTTAGCTTCGGTGCAACCGATGTTAGTGTTTTTTTTTAATATGCATTCTTTCTCCTTATATTAACGAAATGTCAATAGAAAACTATAAGTATCAAAAAATCTCAAGACTGTGTAAAAGCTCAAATAAATACCCAAAATATATATGTAGAACTGAATATATTTCTATGCATTCATACTACTTGCATATACGAAAACACGCACACAGTGGGAGTGGTGGAAAAGACTAGAATGCATGTACGATATGAACTGCGTTTTACGCCAGTGTGCGTATGATCATAATATCAAAAAACTGCTGATAAAATAGAAATATAACCGGATACAATATAATATGATTTTAGAATTCCCTATAAAAAAAGGTTTTATATATTCATAAACAAAGGCAGTTATTTTAGTAAAATATTTAGTATATTTTAGTTAGTTTAGTATTATTTTAGTTACTATATTGGTGATTAGCTAGCCGGAATCTTTACGTAATTAGATTATATTATAAAGTTAGTTTAGCTGACCCTTTGCACAAATTTGCTTTCAAATGCCGTAACAATAATTTTTCTGTGTAAGAATAAAATTCTCAGCTTTCGAAAATTCAATACCGACTTAAAGTTTCTGTTGATTCCGAGATGATTTATTTGCTATATTGTTTGCTCAAAATTATCCTCATAATAATCAAAATTACCACCAAATATGGAATTAGTTATTAATATTATACATAGTGTTACATTGAAATTGTTTCAAAATAATAATATTAGTAGCACTTAATATAATTAAACCTTTCTCACATTCTTATAATATCGCCTATGGGTGGCGATTTTTAATATATTTAAATACTTGTACATTGTTTTGTGCACCTTTTCCTTCAGAGGTGTCTTTATCACCATTTGCATTTGCAACAATTTGCTTTCATTACAGCGATACCAATAAAGCAAAAAAAGAACTCAACTACCTAGGAAACGGTTTGCATTCCATTTCGCACTTTTTCCCACTTTTGCGTGTTTTCCGTTTCTCCGCAATTTACAGAGTACAGTCAGTACTTAGCCACTCTATTTTGCGATTTGCACTACTGAATAATTTAATTCAATGCTTTGCGTGCAAATGACAACGGACCTAAGTGTATTACTACTTCCCCGAAGTAAAAAACTAAAATAGACAAGTAAGGCAGAGCGACTCCGACCGAACCTTTTATACTCTTGCAACTTGCCAGAATCAAAACTACTTAAAGGTGCAAAACGTCAATCAGAGAATCGAAATCCAAAAATTTTATATATGCCCATACTCTACATAACTCATACACTGGCCGACATTATCGACATAAGAATTGTTAGCAAAACGAAAATGAATATATGCGATATATGAGAGTGAGGGTAGTTTTACCCGTTTTTATCTATTTTTCCAGTAATAAATGCTATTAAAAACCACATACTACTAATAAAAGGTTAACTAGGTTTCATTAAGGTACTTCACTCACCATTACCAAACCTGAAGGGTGAAGTCAGCCGGATATACCAAAATCCTAATACTAATTATATAGGCGTAAGGTTAAGATCTCGCTCAAATTCATCACTTTTTAGCACATACACAAATACACAGTTATGAGAAAATCAAACTTTTTAAATGAGATAGCTCACGCATAAGGTCTACCGGAAGTTCGAAAATCTTTATATTAGGTATATAAAGGCTCAGGGAAGCATTGACCCGATTCTACGCATTTTTGATTTTCCTTGGTGTATTCAGTTATTGATTTATTGCGCTTTTGGTAGTTTTTAACAGTACCGATGTATAGGGAGTGAGAGGGGCTCTCTTCCGCCGTGATCTATTTGCACACTGCCGATAGAAGATTTTATACTATACGCGGTCAGCAAATTTGGTTTAAATTTATTGGAAGGCGGAGCGACGACCACCCTTTTTAAATTTTATGCCGACAGGTGCACTTGCTACTGCGATTTCCTGTGCCAAATTAAAGATTTATATCTGAATTCATTGCTTAGTTATACCACTTTATAAGTTAATGGCATTTTGCGGACGTGGCAGTGATCCGATTACGCCCATCTACCGACTCGTATTATATTTTTCCATACATCTTAACTTCTACTGAAGCTACAACTTTTACGAACGGACAGACAGACAGACAGTTACTCGAATTCCAACTCTCGTCATCCTGATTATTTTTATGTATATACTAGCTGCTTGAGTAAAATTAAGTGTTTTGAAATGAAAAAAAAGTTAAATGTACTATATTTTGTGATTTTATCATTTATTTGCGATTTTTCTTGATTTTTTTTTTAATCTAGCGCAGCTTGATAAACAACGTTGTTTGGTTTCTGTTCCGGTGCGTAAATGTATAGAGAAGATGGGTTTCGAACTTCTGAACACGCCATGTATAGCAGGTCACGTGGAAAATATCGCATTTCCAGATTTATGCCACACATGTCTAGCGACTATCCTTGTGTCCTGTTGATTGTCATTTCACATGCAATTTTTTCTAGAAACTGAATAGGTTTGAACTGATATAACAAATCGTTGGAACTCAAAGGAAATCGTGGAATCAAGCATTCTGCCCCTTGTATTCGATAGCTGCGTCACAATCAGTCGGGGTCCATTAGACAGTTTCGGCGCATGAAGATTGCGAGACATAATAATGACAGATCTAACTTTGAGACGCAAATGATGCGGCGGCATCACTCCAAAGAACTAAGAAATTCCACTGGATAACTTACGGGTTCGATTTAATTGTCAAGATGATCGGAATTTGCCCGTTTCTAATTCTAAGCGAATACGATGTAAAATAACTTCGACAATGTAATTTTTGTTCGTAAGTATTAAGTGTGCGAACTTCAGTGGCATGCGAAGTAGCTATCACATCGTCCATCGTTTGATTCCAACGATTATCATGTTCCTTACTTCTCAAAAAGGTACACACACCGTACCATTCACAGTACGCAATGACTCAGATGAAGTTGAATAACGTACATTAATCAATAGACACCGAAGGTAGAAGCAATCGTCGTTTTTCGGGTGGATTGTGTAAATACATCCTAATGCATTAGTTGAGAACACAATCATGTCAATCTACTGGTTGGCCTTGTTTCCTGTGGAAACATTTCTTCGATAATGCATTCTATTATAATATCAAGGCATTTCCGAATAGAGCAATTTTCTCGAAAACGGATCATTGACGCAAGTCGAGCAAATACTTGTCAATGTCAATTTTGTTTTTGGCGGTGTTTCCGTTGGCTGTACTCTATTCTCTGGATTGAAATACATACTTTGGCCTTCTCCAAATGAACTGCTAGATGCAGAACAATTGGCCTTGTATTCGGAAAAGGTTCATGAATTGCAAAAGTAAATATCCTACAAAGCGCTTCATTGCAGTTCATGTATAGACCCATTTGATAATTTCTGATCTCATCTCGTTCTTTATTGACGTACTTGCAAACGCATTTGATTGATTTCACCAAACAGTCTCAACATTGAATGATATAAAGTGGGATTATGGTGTTCGCAAGGTCCATGAACCATATTGGTTTCACTTCTTATAATACTGGATCTTTGTCTGCATCAGGATTTTCCGCAGAAATGATTTCATCAATTTGATCTGGTGTTACCACTATCCACCATCCAAAGAAGAAGGTGTGCGTGTGGTAAACCTTTCTTTTGTAACTAATCAGAGTACATCTACCATCTAACAGCTCTATATATACGTTGCTTCAAGATAAAGTCCATCAAACATTGTAGCTGTTCTTTGAAAAGTCATGCTGTGACATCGTGATGATCGCTTGCTGATTGACCGCGATCCATAATTCCACACGTATGTATGTCATCGCATCCTGTCAGTACATGTGTCTTGGGCTGCCATACCTTGATGGCAAAAAGAACGCCGACTGATATTAATGCGATCTCTTCGTGGCTTCGTAACAAATTTCAACCTGTAATTGATCACTTTGTGTGAAACACAGTTTTCACTGAATAATTTTTAATAATTTCTTTTTGAATAGCCGGAATAAAAAAGCAAAGTACCGAAATTGAACGATTCAAATAATTTACAAATAAAAATATTGAAAAACAAAACAAAAAAAACTTGTATGGACAAAAGTTACTTTTTGGAATTGTCCAGTTTTCCGACTTTCCTCATGAAAAGTATAAAGTTCCTGTATTTCTAAACCTTCCCCGATCCCCAGCCAACAACCTCTGAAAATTTCGTTAAGATTGATGCAGCCGTTTTCTATCTTTAGCGTTACTAACTAACAAACATTCAATAAAATTATTGTTTTTAGGGATTTTAGTGCAATTATTCGAATTTTTCTTGCCGTAAAAACCATCTTCGCACTTCAACGAACCTCTAAAAAAGGTTTGGCCAAATTGGTCCTGACGTTGTTGAGTTATGCGCTTAGCAAAGTTATGTACTGTAAATCACTTGTTTAACTAAAATTTGATTAACTTAACTAATCGTGCCAAATACACTTAATATTAGTAATTTTATTATTATGAATAAAATAGTAATAATTAATCCATTAAGGACAGAACGCTTAAAATTTGCGTAAAATATTGAAATTTGTAGAACATACTAATTTTGAGCTGCTAAATTAAAATCCGAAAAGAAAAAATCTAAATGTTCACAGGGGGCGTGCCAGGAGCCTGTGACTTATACGTCACGTTGGTCCTCATACTTTTTTATTTTGTATTTTACATTTCACTTAAGGGGTTACATACGTCCAGAATTTTCAAAAAATCTATTCTTTTTATACGTTACTATTCTTTATAGTTTTAGGCGTATTTCTGTGAAAGTCGATTGTAAAAATTCCCCATAGATACAAAGTTATGGTAGAAAATCAGACCGCCCGACGGGAGTTTAATGCGCTTAAACGCGTTTTTCTGGCAACTACTTTTCCCGGCACGGTCTGCATGATAACTCATACAGTCTTTAACATTTTTTGATATGAATATTTGAAAATGTTTTCTCTATAGTCTATCGAGCCGAATTTTCGATATTTTTATTAAAAAATTGTATAAACATAATTGAAGTGTGACATTTATGACGTAAAACGCAAACTTTTTTTATAAATTCCGTAAATTGTAAAATTTTTCGAAATAATAAAATTCAGCTTGACTATAACTACAAGTTCCTTTTATAAGTTTTTTTTTTATTTTTACAATTCCATCAACACTTCAAGGATAAATGATGAAGACCGTGGAGCAACTTTTTTTCATTGTCCTTTGAGTCACGTGATATTTTATGTACTAATATTTGTAAAAAAAAATTAAAACACATTTTTTTTATAAACTTTAAGTACCAATAAACATTTTATAAAATTTCTTTTTATTTATTTCTATTGTTATCCCTTCTGAAAAAAGTTTTTCTTTTAGCGCATTTTTGGTGCTGCTGGACGTATGTAACCGCTTAAATAAAAAAGGAACATTCACATTTTGAGATAAAGTAAGGAAGAGTAAAAAACGATTAGTTAACATTTATAAAATGATAGCGTTTGAAGCATTTAGTACACAGGCCCATATTGCATTTTCCACACATCGTTATGCACACTGCATTGCAAATATGACCTTGGCAACGTCGACGTTTATTACCAGGAACTACCTCCACAAAGTGATCGATGTCATCGTATCTTTCGTTCGCACATTCAGCTTCACTTTTCGGTCTTCGAAAACCTCCAGGTGGCTTTCTAACGCCAAGACTACTGCAATAGTGTCTGGAAATTGCTCGACGAAAATCAATTTGGGTCATGCCTGAACCGCTTTTCCGATGCAGAATCCAAGCATTTTGTATTGAAACGTCTATAAGCCACGTAAATATAGACCACCACCATTTTTTGCCCCTAGCGGCAATTCTGTAAGCATTTACGTTCTGATCCATTCGATCTGTATCTCCCATTGAATCGTTCAAGCTACAGTAACAACAGAGTTGTCAGTCTATTTGGTTATGTATATTTCTGCACCTTCCAGTTTTATGCCACGTTGTTTCTTTTTTGGAGCCTTTTTATCAAGCAAAGGGCAAGACGTAGGAATAATAATTTCTCGCATTGTTCCAGTGCCATCGTAGCCCCGCTTTTTCAAACCGAGCAAGACACAAACTGAAGTAAATAAATTATCAAAATATATGCAAAAGGGTAATTGCCTTTTTTCGTCATTTAGATCATCAAGCATGGAAAACAATGGCGCAGGGTTCTTTCCGTACATTTTTGGATATTCTTCTGATATACGTGGATTAATACCTTGGTACATCTCAAAATTTACTAGGTATCCTTGGGGCGTATTGAGACACCACATCTTGTATCCAAAACGGGTTTCCCCTAATAAACTGCTTACAACCGTGTCGACCGTAATACTCTACCATAGACTCATCGTAAGATAGATTTTGTTCAGGATGAAAATTTGTGAGGCATTGCTTTTTCACTGCATCAGTAATTGAACGGATTTTCCAAATTTTGTCCCCCCTGATCTTCCAAGCTATTATCTTTGAAGTGCATATAACGAAAAATGATTGCGAACCTATTGCGTCGCATGCTTTTGCTAACCATAGAGCACAGCATATCTGAATCTTCGCACCAGTAGTCTCTTTTTTTTGGTCGAGATGAATAATTTCGTGACAATCATAATACCAATAAACACCTTCATCTCATTTATGGTAATGTTGGGATTTTGACCTTCTACTTGAACCGAGTAAGCATTGGATTCATCACATAACATCTGTAGGACCTCATCATCAATAAACTTTTCAAATTGCTGATGTGGAAAAAGCCCGTAACAATCTGTGTAATTTGGCTCAGGGTAAAAAGGTTTTGATTTACCAGCGATGCTTTCAACCCAAGTTAACTGTGTTGCCCGCACTTTTTGTATTTTCGCTCGAGGGCGGTTTTGTTTCGAAGTATTGTGTCTCTTTCTGTTTCTACTACGTACTGAAATTTTATCAGGAGTTTTGTTAGACATACGCATAGTTGATTCTTCCTCCAGAATTTCTGGTGGTCGTTGAATTGAGGAAGATGGAGATTCTATCAATAAATTTGTTCCAATGTTTTAAAACGAATTTTGAAAAACATCTTCAATTAAATTGGCGATATCGTCACCCGTGTTGTTCAGTGCATCGTCTACAGGTATGCCATCGTCGTTGGTAGAACACACTAATTCACATGGCGCTTCCAACAACTTCTTGCTTAAATTTTCGATGGTGCTGCCGCAGTCTCCTGACCTTCATCGGGCGGCTCTAGGTACACTTTATCAATATCTTCATCAACACTCTATAAACTCTTTTGGTAATTTAGCATTTCATCCGTATTTTCGAAGTATCTAATAATATAAACAAATCACAGCAATTAAAAACTTAATCAGACACTAGTACAGCACAATAACTTGTAAGTTTTCATTTCGTACTATTTGTCTACACATATTGTTTTTTAGTAATACTACATACATTCTTTTCTTTTAGTTGAACGCAAGTAAAAAACAAGAAAAAACGTTAACTTCGGTTGCACCGAAGCTAAATACCCTTCACAGGTGCATTTCTGTTAGTAACTATGTGTCCAGTTTGTATGGAAGCTATATGCTATAGTAACCCGTTCTGAACAAGTTTTTTAGAGATTACATTGTTACCTTAAAAAATAATCTATACCAAATTTCGTGAATATATCTTGTCAATTGTGAAAGTTATCCATACAAGAACTTGATTCCGATCGCTCAGTTTGTATGGCAGCTATATGCAATAGTTAACCGATCTGAACAATTTTTCTTCGGAGATTACATTGTTGCCATAGAAAATAATATATACCAAATTTCGTGAATATATCTTGTCAAATGTGAAAGTTATCCATACAAGAACTTGATTCCGATCGCTCAGTTTGTATGGCAGCTATATGCTATAGTTAACCGATCTGAACAATTTCTTCGGAGATTACATTGTTGCCTTAGAAAATAATATATACCAAATTTCGTGAATATATCTTGTCAAATGTGAAAGTTGTCCATACAAGAACTTGATTCCGATCGCTCAGTTTGTATGGCAGCTATATGCTATAGTTAACCGATCTGAACAATTTCTTCGGAGATTACATTGTTGCCTTAGGAAATAATATATACCAAATTTCGTGAATATATCTTGTCAAATGCGAAAGATTTCCATATGAGAACTTGATTCCGATCGTTCAGTTTATATGGCAGCTATATGTTATAGTGGTCCGATGTCGGCCGTTCCGACAAATGAGCAGCTTCTTGAAGAGAAAATGACGTTTGCAAAATTTCAAAACGATATCTTAAAAACTGAGGGACTAGTTCGTATATATACAGACAGACGGACATGGCTAAATCGACACAGCTCAACATACTGATCATTTATATATACACTTTATAGGGTATCCGACGCTTCCTTCTGGGTGTTACAAACTTCGTGACAAACTTAATATACCCTGTTCAGGGTATAATAAATATATACTTACTTTTAGGCCTTTGCCCTTCTCGACATTTTTCTTGTTTTCGATATACACGCAAAACCAAACTAACGCCAAAGCATCTGTTCACAAGCAAAACTTAACTGCAACTTGCATAGTACCGCTTAAGAAGAGATTATGTTGCATTTTTTTACGGCAAATAAAGAAGGGCTATGCTGTCGTAACGTCTACGTCACATTGGTCCTGAATGGGTTAACCAACCAAACGCACAGCGTATGTTTGCATTATTTTGCCCTGGCCGGTGTCCCATCTCTGTTGATTTTCAGATTTTTGGAAGCCATTGAAATAATTCTCCCATAAAGCTCTAATTTCGGTGGTAAAATTTAATGCCTCTGGTGTATTTAGTTATTGATTTATCGCGCTTAAAATAGTTTTTAACATTAGCGTTATAAGGACAGTGTGCGGGGTTGTAGAGTAATTTCATCCATTTTCACATTCCCGGTATGAGTCTTTTAAGATTTGGACTCAGTAAATTTTGTTATTGTAGTATAAGTATTTTAGGAGATATGTACCTTGAACTTATTAGAAGGCGGGGCCCACAGCTGCCGTTTGCTATTGCGATCTTTACAGCTTTATACCTTAATTTAGTGCTTAGTTATGGCACTTTATATGTTTTCGGTTAATAACAATTTGTGGGCGTGGCAGAGGTCCGATTACGCACATCTACGATTTCCAACTAAAGAACCCAAGTACCAAGCTTCATCGAGATATCTCAATTTTTACTCAAGTTAAAGCTTGCACGAACAAATGGACGGACGGACAGATAAATAGCCAACCGAATTTAAACTTTTCTCTTCATTCTGATCATTTATATGTATAATCTTATATCTCGCTTAGTTTCAGATGATACGTACAACCGTTGAGTGAACAAAACTTTAATATTCTGTATATACTGTTTGTAAAAGCCTAAAAACACAGGCAAATCCGTCGAGAATTCAATTTATAGAAAAGTGTCACCTCAACGGGTTAGGTTGGTCTGCAATCCCAATAAACGTATATTTACAATATCTACATATATATGTATCTATATTACGAGAGAAGTGTGAAGATTGAAAAATATTACAGTTGAAAAATACAGCTCTCTACCCAGCCACACTGAGATAGCAATATGATAATTGTAAACGTTACTACTATACTTGATACATAAACAATGATTATGGCCGAAAACTGTGTAGGGATTGAGAGAAGTCCAATTGTCTGAGTAAAACAGGAGACCGGCTTCAGTCTATGGTATAGTGTAGCTTTTCACTCACCAAAAAGGCGCACAGTGGCACCGCTCCATACATTTCTTGGAAAAAAATAGAAGGAGTGGTCGTACAACAATGAAACTTTGCAGAAATACTTCCCTGGACTAAATTAAGAAATTTTGAAAAAATCTTGGAAAACCGTCCACTACCACACCCACCTCCCATATAACTGCAATTGCCAAAATTTTTATTTTTGGACCTAGGGACTTGAAATTCAGGACACTTCTTAATTGAGTTCTCCTGATGAAAAAAAAAATTAAACTTAATCGCAAAGTGACGTTATTTATACCTTTACCTTGATAAAAATCCAATATAATATGCAATGTTTTAATTGAATATGTAATAGGCGAGAAATTGTGTTAGTTTTTATTTGTTATATTATTCAAGCCCCATATTTTTAACAATGGGATCTAGTTCTAAGGAAATTTTGTTCGAATGACGCCTTAAGCTACTTATGTAAGGATCCGAAGTTATAAGAAGTCTGTTGAAGACATCAGTATTTGTGGAAATTCGATCACACTTTCTCGAAAACATCAATCGATAGTTCCTGTAGTCATTGTTTCTGGCTTCCTCGGCTTCCTCTGAAAGCATTCCTATTGGTAATACGGCAGCATCCATTATATCCTTACCATGCATTAGTACTTTGTGCACAGTAACAGGCATATAAAACCAACTATAATTTTGTACGAACAGTTTCGCAGTGTCCGACGTATATAATTTAAATTTGTCACTATCAATTTTTTCAACACATGTAATTATTTGAAGAATCGCCACATGTAATTATTTCCTGAATCGATCGATAAGTTCGTCATTGACGCCAGTAATATCCACAACTATTTGTGGGTTTAAAAAAAAAAGCCTTGACGTGTTCCCGTCGTTAGAAGTTCCTGTACTTTGTTGAACAAAATCAACTCGCAACCGCATTTTATCTTTAAAGGCCGCTTGTATTTTTAATTTATTTTGTATTTTAATTTCTTTGTTTTGGAAGGTTGCAGCCCATTTCTGAAATGGTAAATTATAAGCTATATGGAGAATGCATTCCATAAACTTGATTCTAGCATGTAAGGATGAAATTCCCAATTCACATGCCTCAGGTTTAATTGTTTTCATGGAAACTAACTCTAAGTTGTTCATTTCAGTAGGTTTCGCTCCACAAATGTAGCATACTGCTGCTGCAGTAGTATGTGTCACTATCTGAGCGGTTTTACCATCCAGCATTGTAAAAAGGAGCTTGTGTAATACATTAATTTCCTTGCCCTTTACAACAACTTTTGTACTATTCAATGCAACAATATCTGACTTCATTTTTTCGTTAACTTCCATTACTTTCTCTTTTGTTTCCTTTGCAAATTCAAATGAAATTGGTCGACAAAATTGCAGCATTAATGGGACCATAGAGAGTAAGTACATACTGCTATCATTCACATCTTTGGGTAAATTTTGTTTGTATTCTGCATGCCCAGAGGACCCATTGCAGCCCCACTTGCTTGTAAGAGTGTAGTTGCACGGCGACAGTAACTCCAGTGTTTCTGTTGAAAAAGTTTCAAAAATTCGATTTGTTGTGTGGTCCAGCAAACTTTGAAGATTTAATGAAGCGCTTATTTCCGTTACATTAATGTTTTCTGGATAGCATTTTTCTTTTTCAGTCGATAGCTTGTTGTAAGGTGGAAGAATATTATACCCTTCAGATTGCAAAACATTTCTTATGGTATTGTATTGCATCTTTGTTAAATCAGCATCAATTATTAATGCTAATACAATCGAAGAATCAATATAGGCCTGTGGGTTTTTGTCCTTTCCAATCATTTCACTTGCCAGTGAAAGTTGTTGCTGTGGAAATTGTGACGCCAAGGCTGCAGCTTTATACCGTTTCGCGCGATCACTACATTCCTCAAAAGCTTTTGTTTTTCTCTCCCTCGCTCTACTTTCACATGAGGAGGTGAATGGCAATGCTACTTCAAATGCATCTTAAAAATAACAAAAACATAATAAGATAGTTTATTGCGCTAGTTACCCGAAAACTCACTTGTAAGCCAAACTGAATTGCTTGCAAAAAAACGAGCAATGTTTTGTGATGCGCCAATTCTTCTGCTTCTTTACTGGCGTAGGCACCGGTTACGCGATTATAGCCGAGTCAACAACAGCGCGCCAGTCGCTTCTTCTCTTCGCTACTTGGCGCCAATTGGATATTCCAAGCGAAGCCAGGTCCTTCTCCACTTGGTCCTTCCAACGGAGTGGAGGTCTTCCTCTTCCTCTGCTTCCCGCGGTGGGTACTGCGTCGAATACTTTCAGGGCTGGAGTGTTTTCATCCATCCGAACAATATGACCTAGCAAGCGTAGCCGCTGTCTTTTAATTCGCTGAACTATGTCAATGTCGTCGTATATCTCGTACAGCTCATCGTTCCATCGAATGCGATATTCGCCGTGGCCAACGCGCAAAGGACCATAAATCTTTCGCAGAACTTTTCTCTCGAAAACTCTTAAGGTCGACTCATCGGTTGTTGTCATCGTCCAAGCCTCTGCACCGTATAGCAGGACGGGAATTATGAGCGACTTATAGAGTTTGGCTTTTGTTCGTCGAGAGAGGACTTTACTTTTCAATTGCCTACTCAGTCCAAAGTAGCACCTGTTGGCAAGAGTAATCCTGCGTTGTATTTCCAGGCTGACATTGTTGGTGGTGTTTACGCTGGTTCCAAGATAGACGAAATTATCTACAACTTCAAAGTTATGACTGTCAACAGTGACGTGAGTGCCAAGCCGCGAGTGCGACGACTGTTTGTTTGATGACAGGAGATATTTCGTCTTGCCCTCGTTCACTGCCAGACCCATTTCTTTTGCTTCCTTATCCAGTCTGGAGAAAGCAGAACTAACGGCGCGGGTGTTGAGGCCGATGATATCAATATCATCGGCATACGCCAGCAGTTGTACACTCTTATAGAAGATGGTACCTTCTCTGTTGAGTTCTGCAGCTCGAACTATTTTCTGCAGAAGCAGGTTGAAAAAGTCGCACGATAGGGAGTCGCCTTGTCTGAAACCTCGTTTTGTATAGAACGGCTCGGAGAGGTCCTTCCCGATCCTGACGGAGCTTTGAGTGTTGCTCAGCGTCAGTTTACACAGCCGTATTAGTTTTGCGGGGATACCAAATTCAGACATCGCGGCATAGAGGCAGATCCTTTTCGTGCTGTCGAAAGCAGCTTTGAAATCGACGAAGAGGTGGTGTGTGTCGATTCTCCTTTCACGGGTCTTTTCCAAGATTTGGCGTATGGTGAATATCTGGTCGGTGGTTGATTTACCAGGTCTAAAGCCACACTGATAAGGTCCAATCAGTTTGTTGACGGTGGGCTTTAATCTTTCACACAATACGCTCGACAGAACCTTATATGCGATGTTGAGGAGGCTAATCCCACGGTAGTTGGCGCAGATTGTGGGGTCTCCTTTTTTATGGATTGGGCATAGCACACTTAAATTCCAATCGTTGGGCATGCTTTCGTCCGACCATATTTTACAAAGAAGCTGATGCATGCTCCTTACCAGTTCTTCGCCGCCGTGTTTGAATAGCTCGGCTGGCAATCCGTCGGCTCTTGCCGCTTTGTTGTTCTTCAGGCGGGCAATTGCTATTCGAACTTCTTCATGGTCGGGCAATGGAACGTCTGCTCCATCATCATCGATTGGGGAATCGGGGTCGCCTTCTCCTGGCGTCGTACGTTCACTGCCTTTCAGCAGGCTGGAGAAGTGTTCCCTCCATAATTTAAGTATGCTTTGGGCATCGGTGACTAGATCACCTGATGCGCCAATTCATCTTTTATTAAATAAAGGTAAAAACCACTGCGATATATTTTTTTTTCACATACATATGCAACATATTCATCAGGTACACCTGAATTTCTCGATTTTATGTATTCAGTCAATGAATCAACATTGCGATCACTGCTAATAAGCTCTTCGCTTAATTCATTGTATAAAAACAAAAAAGTACTCATATTAATATGAACTATATAAGTATATGAATGAAATTTAATATATTTTAGCCGTGAAAACTATATGTTTTTATTTCGATTGAAATGTCATTCAATTTCGTTACGCCTACATTCTCGTAAACAAAAATAATGTTTCACTTCAAAATCGTTTCAAGCTTCAATTCCCGAGAGCCTGAAAGTATACTACATTTTTTGTCTTATTGACCATTTGTATGAAATATTGGAAGTGACTTTTGAAATTAGAACCGATGTTACTAAAAGGACGGTAATTGGCGGTTGTTTTTTTTTAATTGAAGGTACAGACTCGGAACTTTCATTTTTTTATAGTAAGAGGGCTAAGCAAGGCAAAGCACATAAAGTTTTTTTCCATCAAAAAATGAAAAGTTGATATTTTTTAGTACAATTTTTGAAAAATTATAAAAATTGGCTTACTTTGCCAATTTCAATACATTTTTTTTTATAAACAAGTAGGTGCTATATTTTCACTAAAAAATAAAAGAAAAGCCATAGCTATAAACTTACACACAAAAAAAATTCTTTATTTGGACAATAATTTTAATCTGATTTTATTGAATAACTCGTGACGAATATGACGTAGAAATTTACGCGACTGGAATAAATAGTGGAATGTTGCAGTTGATAATTTTGACGATTACTAAATTGGTGGACATTCAAAAACACACCAGCTGTAAAGGTAAAGGAATTAATGTTTTTTTTTCTGACGACCCTACGCCTCTTAAACCCCGTTGATAAAAAATTATTTCGCAGCATTTGTTTCACTAAATTAACAAAACAGATGAAGCTTGTAATTTCATACCTTAGGGCAAAAGCAATTTGGGTGTATAACGTAATATAATATAAAATACCGATCAATTCAAAATACGGACAGAAAAAAATTCAAAATAAGGCATCGCATTTAATAAAAAAATGGTTATTAAATAGTTGGTTATGGTTCCTAGATCCCAAAGTAGAAACACCACTAACAAAATGTTAAATTTCTGAATTTTAGTTCAGTAATTAAAAAACAAAAAACAAAAAAAAAACTATATGTATTTTATGAAAGGTGCCATTTTACGTTCGAGGCCCTTCGCTCAGAGTCCTAACCCTTTAGTAGTAGGATTCTCTTTCTGTGCTTCGATTCAAAAGAAGGCGAGTTCCCTTTTGATGTTCACGAAGTAACTGTACGGATGCGATGAAATATTTCGCATATGCCGGCATTTTGGTTTGTCGGTATTTCGATTTTTGAGTATTCTGATTTGTTGATGTTTTGATTTGTCGGTATTTTGACTTATTTGCATATTTAAACTTTTTCGGTATTTTGAACTTCGGTATTTTAAGTGTATCCCAAGCAATATATTATAGCAGAAACACGCTAAGATTCCAATAAAAAAATATTTTATAATATTTTTATTCCTGCCCTCGAATTTTATTTGTTTTTGTTATAGCCAAAAGGGAACACCAGCCTTTTGAATTATACATAAATGATTAGATCGGTCATTTTGCACTATCCGTCCGTATGTATGCGAATTAGTCCATCATACTGAAGCAACGCCACAATCTCCGAACACAGTATTCATACTGTCGGAGTAAGAAGCGTTTTTCTTGCTTTATTTTATTATTTTAAAAATTCGGGGGTGCAAAACAAATTTAAGTGGAGTGTGCTTCTTGTTCACGGTTTCTTGGCGAGTGATTTACTTGCAAAATTCTTCATATGTGTAGTATATACATAATTACTCTTTAGAAGATTTGAGCATTGACATAAGTATAAAAATATTATTAATTATTATTTTAAAAATTTGGGGGTGCAAAGCAAATTTAAGTGGAGTGTGCTTCTTGTTCACGGTTTCTTGGCGAGTGATTTATTTGCAAAATTCTTCATATGTATAGTATATACATAATTACTCTTTAGAAGATTTGAGCATTGACATAAGTAAAGAAAATTATGAGTACAATATGTGTATGTATACTTGTGTGTATAAATGTAAGCAACGTAAATTGAGTTATTAACGAGCAATGAGATAAAAAGAGATTTATAACAATAATATATTACTTTTATCCGGAGCACGGGTCACTGTCATTAAGGTGACCCAACACATACCGAACCTCCTAAACATACATATATCTGCCATGAAAACTAACCGAAAAGTATTAAGTTTTGAAGAATATTTAGTTTGTTGTAACCAAAATTAAAGTTTTTTGTTTAACTTTGAAGACAATTTTCCGAAATACGACATTTTGTAAGGCATACTTGCTATTAATACTAAAAATTTATTAGTATTGTTGTTTTAAAACAAATTGATGGCAAAAAAAGTTAAGTAGCACCTGTTGGCAAAAGTTGTCCTGTGTTGATATCCTTTCATTGAGGGCGTTTTATGCGTGGCGGTTACCAAACCCAGCGCTCAACCCTGTGTTCGTGTTTTCACTTTAGCTCGCCTTCGAACGAATGTTCTTAGGCTATCCAGAGGATACTTGATCTAAAACCGGAAGTCGTGAGCTGCTTGAGCCATATGTTAAAGAATCGTTTCTGGCCACTCCCAAGTGAATAGCGATCGGAGAACTTTCCTCACTTGCGTGAACTTTTACACATGACTCCATCCTCTAAGGTTAGAAGCTATTTATTCGATAATTACTACGTCAAAGAGGTGAGCTGACATGTGATTTAATCACTATCACTGAATTGAATAAACGAAAAAACAAGAAAAAACGTTAACTTCGGTTGCACCGAAGCTAAATACCCTTCACAGGTGCATTTCTGTTAGTAACTATGTGTCCAGTTTGTATGGAAGCTATATGCTATAGTAACCCGTTCTGAACAAGTTTTTTAGAGATTACATTGTTACCTTAAAAAATAATCTATACCAAATTTCGTGAATATATCTTGTCAAATGGGAAATTTGTCCATACAAGAACTTGATTCCGATCGTTCAGTTTGTATGGCAGCTATATGCAATAGTTAAGCGATCTGAACAATTTCTTCGGAGATTACATTGTTGCCTTAGAAAATAATATATACCAAATTTCGTGAATATAACTTGTCAAATGTGAAAGTTATCCATACAAGAACTTGATTCCGATCGTTCAGTTTGTATGGCAGCTATATGCAATAGTTAAGCGATCTGAACAATTTCTTCGGAGATTACATTGTTGCCTTAGAAAATAATATATACCAAATTTCGTGAATATACCTTGTCAAATGTGAAAGTTATCCATACAAGAACTTGATTCCGATCGTTCAGTTTGTATGGCAGCTATATGCTATAGTAAACCGATCTGAACAATTTCTTCGGAGATTACATTGTTGCCTTAGAAAATAATATATACCAAATTTCGTGAATATACATATCTTGTCAAATGTGAAAGTTATCCATACAAGAACTTGATTCCGATCGCTCAGTTTGTATGGCAGCTATATGCAATAGTTAACCGATCTGAACAATTTCTTCGGAGATTACATTGTTGCCTTAGAAAATAATATATACCGAATTTCGTGAATATGTCTTGTCAAATGTGAAAGTTATCCATACAAGAATTTGATTCCGATCGCTCAGTTTGTATGGCAGCTATATGCTATAGTTAACCGATCTGAACAATTTCTTCGGAGATTACATTGTTGCCTTAGAAAATACCAAATTTCGTGAATATATCTTGTCAAATGCGAAAGATTTCCATATGAGAACTTGATTCCGATCGTTCAGTTTATATGGCAGCTATATGTTATAGTGGTCCGATGTCGGCCGTTCCGACAAATGAGCAGCTTCTTGAAGAGAAAATTACGTTTGCAAAATTTCAAAACGATATCTTAAAAACTGAGGGACTAGTTCGTATATATACAGACAGACGGACAGACAGACGGACATGACTAAATCGACACAGCTCAACATACTGATCATTTATAATATATACTTTATAGGGTCTCCGACGCTTCCTTCTGGGTGTTAGAAACTTCGTGACAAACTTAATATACCCTGTTCAGGGTATAAAAATACATCTATATATAATCATTAGGAAGATATTAAAGGTTGAAATTTGACTATTTTAAGGCAAGTAAATTTTTTCTTTGGAGTATTGTAACTGCAAAGCTCACTGATTGTTGTTTGATTTACAAAACTGGTTTACGTAGTTTTCCAATTAAGATAATCAAGATATTCATCGTCAAAAATTAACCCAAAAACGAAAAATCATGAAAAATGTTAAAAATTTTAGGAAACGCTCAAATAATGTTAAAATATGTTGCGATAGAAGTAAACTTTGTTTTATTGCTATATTTTAGACCGAAGATTTTTTATATTAGATATATGATATTTAGATCAAGGTATACACCAATTAAATTTTAATTGCTCAGGTTTAGTGTACTTGAGAACATATTTAAAGGAACTAGAAGAAATCGTCGTTTTTTGGGTGGATTGCTTAAATTAATTAATCCTTATGCAGTTGAAAACACACCTGAACACACTGGTTGGCCTTGCTTTTTGCCTAACTATTTCTTCGGCGATGCATTACATGTATAATGCAAAGGTATTTCCGAATAGAGCAATCTTCTCGAAAACGGATCACTGACGTAAATTGAGAAAAAACTCGTCAATGTTAATATTGTTGCTGGCGCTGCTTCCACTGGCTGTACTGTATTCTCTGGGTTGAAATACATTCTTTGGCCAATATCCATTCACGTATCGACCGTATCGTCTACGACCAGTAACCGCCATGTTGCTTTCTTTGGTGACGTACTTACAAAAATATTTTATCACCAGACTGCAACAGTGGCGAATATAGTACGGTCCATGTGTTGTCAACTTCGATATTCACTCCTCTAAGTTGAATGGTAAATGTTCTGCCATTGTCGTCATGTGAGCGACGCCAATAGGGTGGATATCCCTCATTTCCAGTTTGTGTTTCCGAAAGAAAAGCAACTGTATAGTTTTTAGTGCATTTATTGTCAGGCATACAAACCGAAGTGGGATTGTGTGGTCCACAAGGTCCTTGAACCATATTGGTTTCCGCCACTTCGTATAATTCTGGGCCTTTCCCTGGATCAGGAATTTCCGCAGAAATGATTTCATCAATTTTATCTGGTGTAACCACCATCCACCATCCAAAGAATAATGTGTGCGTGCGGCAAACCTCTCTTTTGCCTCTGAACAGAGTACATCTAGCATCTAACAGCACCACATATATGTACGATGCATCAAGATAAAGTCCACCAAACATCATAACTGTTGTTTGAAAGGTCGTGCTGTGATATCGTGACGATCGCTTGCTGATTGGCCGCGATCCGTAATTCCTCTTGTATGTCTTAGCATCATGGGAGTACTCGATTATGTACCTTGGGCTGCAAATGGATTTTGATGCCAAAAAGAACGCCGACCGATATTTATCAGCGCAACCTCTTTGATAGCCGGAATAAAGAAAGTGAATGACAAATTTGAACGATCCAAATGATTGAAAAACCAAAAAAAAATTGAAAAAACAAATTTTTTGTATGAAAAAAAGTTACTTTTTGGAATTTTCCAATTTTCCGACTTTTCCTCAAAAAAAGCATACGAACAACCTCTGAAAATTTCATCAAGATGGGTGCAGCCGTTCTCTTATACTATGGTTTTCGCACGAAAACTTGTGTTTTCGTCCATGTAAAATCTGTCAAACGAAAACACAGTTTTCGCTGAAAACTCTTTGAGAACTTACACTCCAGTCATTATAATCGGTGCCTGCTTTAGTTTAATCGATTTTTTTGGAAGACATTTTTGCCAGCCCTAAATTGTCATTTGTTTACATTCCATATACAAATACAGCTGCTCACTGTTAAGGGAATTCTCTTGTTCTTGCAAAACCCTTGCACGGTGCACCAATTGCAGAATTTTCTTCTTGGTGCAACGGCACAACAAACACACGCAAAAATTTATTTGTAATGGCTGTAAAATATGTCAGACCAAAACCCATGTTTATTTTCGTGCCGTCATATATCACTTGAGTCTGCAATGGGTGCTCTCTTGGCCTTGCATACTTCGGTTTAGGATTTTTGCATTTTGTGTCATCTTGTAAGAGCAAGAGAATCCCCATATTTATAGCTGTCAGTGAAAACTCATCGAAAACACACATTGTCGGCCCGAACGACTTACATTCAACAAATGTGTTTTCAAAATGTTTTCAATATCGGTCTTCTTTACTGGCGTAGACACCGCTTACGCGATTATAGCCGAGTCAACAACAGCGCGCCAGTCGTTTCTTCTCTTCGCTACGTGGCGCCAATTGGATATTCCAAGCGAAGCCAGGTCCTTCTCCACTTGGTCCTTCCAATGGAGTGGAGGTCTTCCTCTTCCTCTGCTTCCCGCGGCGGGTACTGCGTCGAATACTTTCAGAGCTGTAGTGTTTTCGTCCATACGGACAACATGACCTAGCCAGCGTAGCCGCTATCTTTTAATTCGGTGAACTATGTCAATGTCGTTATATATCTCGTACAGCTCATCGTTCCATCGAATGCGATATTCGCCGCGGGATACCCGCAAATTACCATAAATCTTTCGCAGAACCTTTCTCTCGAAAACTGGCAACGTCGTCTCATCGTCTGTGGTCATCGTCCAAGCCTCTGCACCATATAGCAGGACGGGAATTATGAGCGACTTATAGAGATTGGCTTTTGTTCGTCGAGAGAGGACTTTACTTTTCAATTGCCTACTCAGTCCGAAGTAGTACCTGTTGGCAAGAGTAATCCTGCGTTGGATTTCTAGGCTGACATTGTTGGTGGTGTTTACGCTGTTTCCAAGATAGATGAAATCATCTACAACTTCAAAGTTATGACTGTCAACAGTGACGTGGGAACCAAGTCGCGAGTGCGACGACTGTTTGTTTGATGACAAGAGGTATTTCGTCTTGCCCTCGTTTACTGCCAGACCCATTTGCGTTGCTTCCTTGTTAAGTCTGGAGAAAGCAGAACTAACGGCGCGGGTGTTGAGGCCGATGATATCAATATCATCGGCATACGTCAGCCGCTGTACGCTCTTATAACAGATTGTAACTGCTCGATTAAGTTCTGCAGCTCGAATTAATTTCTCAGCAGACTGAACAAGTCGCACGATTGCCTCGTTTGGTATCGAACGGCTCGAACAGGTCCTTCCCGATTCTGACGGAGCTTTTCGTGTTGCTCAACGTCAGCTTACATAGCCGTATTAGTTTTGCGGGGATAACAAATTCAGACATCGCGGCATAAAGGCAGCTACTTTTCGTGCTGTCGAAAGGAGCTTTGAAATCGACGAAGAGGTGGTGTGTGTCGATTCTCCTTTCACGGGTCTTTTCCAAGATTTGGCGCATCGTGAATATCTGGTCGGTTGTTGATTTACCAGGTCTAAAGCCACACTGATAAGGTCCAATCAGTTTGTTGACGGTGGGCTTTAATCTTTCACACAATACGCTCGACAGAACCTTATATGCGATGTTGAGGAGGCTAATCCCACGGTAGTTGGCGCAGATTGTGGGGTCTCCTTTTTTATGGATTGGGCATAGCACGCTTAAATTCCAGTCGTTGGGCATGCTTTCATCCGACCATATTTTGCAAAGAAGCTGATGCATGCACCTTATCAGCTCTTCGCCGCCGTGTTTGAATAGCTCGTCCGGCAATCCATCGGCCCCTGCCGCTTTGTTGTTTTTCAGGCGGGCAATTGCTATTCGAACTTCTTCATGGTCGGGCAATGGAACGTCTGCTCCTTCGTCATCGATTGGGGTATCGGGTTCGTTTTCTCCTGGTGTTGTGAGTTCACTGCCATTCAGTAGGCTGGAGAAGTGTTCCCTCCATAATTTAAGTATGCTCTGGGCATCGGTAACCTCCTTTCACCTTTGGGGGTTCTAGAAGAGTATGCTCCGGTCTTGAAACCTTCTGTAAGCCGCCGCATCTTTTCGTAGAATTTTCGAGCATTACCCCTGTCGGCCAGCTTATCAAGCTCTTCGTTTCGCATTTCGGCCTCTTTCTTTTTCTGTCTACAAATGCGTCTCGCTTCCCTTCTTTTTTTCGTGTATTTTTCCGAAAAGTTCATTCAAAAACAAAAATTAAAAAAAAAACGGTCCCCAAAAGTCAATTTCTGCAAAAGTTATGGCTATTTGAAAATAAAAAAAGCCATTTTTTAGCAAAAAATAGCACAGCTCATAACTTTTTTGAAGTTGGACAAAAAATTTTGAAAAAATTCTCAAAAATGTTTTTCAAAGGGTAGAAAAGGATGGATAAGTTTCAGCAAAATCTAAAGGGTTTGATTTGGAACAAGAAACAACGTTAACTTCGGTTGCACCGAAGCTAAATACCCTTCCCAGGTTCATTTCTGTTAGTAACTATGTGTTCAGTTTGTATGGCAGCTATATGCTATAGTAACCCGTTCTGAACAAGTTTTTTAGATATTACATTGTTGCCTTAAAAAATAATCTATACCAAATTTCGTGAATATATCTTGTCAAATGTGAAAGTGGTCCTTACAAGAACTTGATTCCGATCGTTCAGTTTGTATGGCAGCTATATGCTATAGTTAACCGATCTGAACAATTTCTTCGGAGATTACATTGTTGCCTTAGAAAATAATATATACCAAATTTCGTGAATATATCTTGTCAAATGTGAAAGTTGTCTATACAAGAACTTGATTCCGATCTTTCAGTTTGTATGGCAGCTATATGTTATATTGGTCCGATATCGGCCGTTCCGACAAATGAGCAGCTTGTTGAAGAAAAAATGACGTTTGCAAAATTTCAAAACGATATCTTAAAAACTGAGGGACTAGTTCGTATATATACAGACAGGCAGACGGACAGACAGACGGACATGGCTAAATCGACTCAGCTCGACATACTGATCATTTATATATATACTTTATAGGGTCTCCGACGATTCGTTCTGAGTGTTACAAACTTCGTGACCAACTTAATATACCCTGTTCAGGGTATAATGAATGTTTGTTTGTTATGAACGACTGACCCAATCTTCTTGAAATTTTCAGAAGTTGTTCGCCGTGGATTTTGAGTTGTAAATTATTTGAATCGTTCAATTTCGGTTGCTTGCTTTTTTATTCGTCACGATGTCACAGGACGACTTTTCAAACAAAAGCTACGATGTTTGATGGACTTTATTTTGAAGCAACGTATGTATAGATGGTGCAGTCAGATGCTGGATGTACTCTGTTGAGTTGCAGAAAAGAGGTTTGCCGCACATTATTCTTTGGATGGTAGATGGTGGTTACACCAGATTAAATTGACGAAATCATTTCTGCGGAAATTCCTGATGCAGAGAAAAATCCATTATTATACGAAGTGATGAAAACCAATATGGTTCATGGACCTTGCAGATAACACAATCCCACTTCGGTTTGTATGTCTGACAATAAATGCACCAACAACTATTCACGTGCTGTTCTTTCGGAAACACAAACTAGAAATGATGGATATCCACCCTATCGGCGTCGCTCACCAGAAAACTGTGGCAGAACATTCAGCATTCAATTTACAAGAGTGAATATCGAAGTCGACAACATATGGATCGTACCATATTCGTAACTGTTGTCTTATTTACATTTAAAACTCATGTCAATGTTTGATATTGTAGTTTGGTGAAATCAATCACATACGTTTGCAAATACGTCACCAAAGATAGCAACATGACGGTTATTGGTCTGGTTCTTGGTGAACTGCGATAAAGTGGTTTGTAGGGTATTTACTTTTGCAATTCATGAACTTTTTCCGACTCTTGTGCGTCTCGCAGTTCATTTGGAGAAAAGCCAAAGATTGTTTTTTCAACTCAGAGAATACAGCACAGTTAGCGAAAACACTTTCAACAACAAAATGTACATTGAGAAGTTTTTTCTCAACTTGCGTAAATGATTCGTTTGCGATAACATTGCTCTATTCGGAAATGCCTTGATATTATACATGGAATGCATCGTCGAAGAAATAGTTACGCATAAAGCAAGGCCAACCAGTAGATTGACATCCAGGTGTGTTCCTAACTAATTCCTGAGGACGAATTTGCATAATCCACCCGAAAAACGACGATTGCTAATACCTCCGGTTGCTATTGATAACTGTGCGTGGTTCAATTTCATATGAGTCATTACGCACTGTGAATGGTAGAGTGTGTGCAACTTTTGGAGAAGAATACCAGCAATTACAATTGCTGGAACATGATAATCACTAAAATCAAACGATGAAGGATTTGATAACTACTTCGCATGCCACTGAAGTTCGCACCTTTTTCGCGATAATCATTTCGACACATCAGCCTTCAAATCCGCGACAGTTACAAACAAAATTAAATTGCCGAAGACATTTTACTTCGTATTCAATTAGAATTGGAAATAGGCAAATTTCGGTTCCAGTAGTTTGATATAAATTCCACCTGCCTTGTGTCAATTCACTTCAAAGAATTATGAACTCATCACAAATTTTTAGCCAACATTGGCCAAATTATCGCAACTACGATTGCATGATACGTGCCAGTTAAACGTGGCGTGTTCCCGTGTTGGAAAACCATCTTCTCTGTAAATTAACGCACCGGTATAAAAACCAAAAAAAGTTGTTTATCAAACTGCGTTACATTAAAAAATATGTAGAAAAATCGAAAATAAATGATTTTTAACACAAAATAAACTCAACTCTCAAAACACAAAATTTCACGCAGGACAATGCATGCGGGGTCAGCTAGTTTCTATATACTATACATACGAGGTGTGTTCAAAAAGTATTGCGAATTTTGAATTTTTGCGGGTTACGTACTCGTATATTCGAATTTTTTGTGGCGTTATGTTGGTACTTATGTCTCTCACTTATGAGGACAAGCTCGGCCATTTTAAATTTTCATTTAATTGTTGACAGCTGCTTTGCTTGCACGTGTTTTGGATCGTCTTCGATTTTTACCTATTCAAAAAAATGGATCAAAGAACCTGTATCAAATTTTGTGTGAAAAACGAAATTAAGTGAGCGGATGCATTCCGAATGTTGACTGTGGCATACGAAGAAGCTACCTTGGACCGAAGCAACGTGTATCGGTGGTACAAAATGTTCTCAGAAGGCCGAGAAAATGTGAACGACAAAGAGCGTGCCGGACGCCCGAGCACTTCAACAACAGACGAAAAAATTAATGAAGTGGAGAAAATGGTATTGGCCAATGTGGAGTCACCGTTAGAGTAGTTGCTGAGGACCTAAACATATCGATTGGCTCGTGCCATTCGATTTTTATCATTGATTTGGGCATGAGACGGGTCGCCGCGAAATTCGTACCAAAATTGCTCAATTGTGACCAAAAACAGCATCGCATGAACATTGCTAACGAGATGTTAAATTCTGTCCGCGACGACCCAAATTTGCTCCAGAGGGTCATAACTGGTGACGAATCGTGGGTTTATGGTTATGACGTGGAAACCAAAGCTCAATCATCTCAATGGAAGCAGCCGGACGAACCAAGAAGAAAGTTTTGCTGACAGTTTTCTTCGATTGCAGGGGCCTGGTGCATCATGAGTTCTTGCCACAGGGAAGAACGGTCAATAAGGAATATAACCTGCAAGTTATGCGCAATTTGCGCGAAGCAATCCGCCAGAAACGCCCGGATTTGTGGAAGAACAAAAATTGGCTTTTGCACCACGATAACGCCCCTGCTCACACATCGTTGCTTGTGCGCGACTTTTTGGCCAAAAACAACACACTAATGATAAAAATATGTTTTCGATAAGTGTTGTTGTACTATCTCAAAACCAACGTTTTTTATGAAAGTTACATACAAAACCTAATTTTTGTGTTACTACTTCTTTTCCTTTAACAGCTAAAAAAGCGAACAGCGAAAATTGGTAAAAGCTGTTACGTAAAGTCTGCGTAAAGATTTGAGTAAAAAAAGCTTTCAAGTCCTTTAAAGATAACTTAGTTATTTTGGACCGTTTTTTTTGATTTTAAAGAAGAATAAAAATATAGTTTTTCATTATGGCCAAGAACTGAGCTTTATTGTAAAGGTTCGTGTTTATCATTATCTCGTCTCAATCTTTTTCAAGTAGACAAGCACCTATAAATAATCCTTCAAAAAGCTATGCTAAGTGCATGATCTTGGATGCCTCGCTCTGTCCCATCTACAGCGATCCCCATTGACTACAATATTATGACCGGCTTCATTTTTGAATGAATATTGATATGGGCCAGTGATTTCGTCTCCGCATAAGGCAAACCAAACAGTGAAATGGCTTTTCTTCACTCAAAATGGGAGAATTTGTGTTTATTAACGTTTCTAAATAAAGAACATCAGCGAATTTGGAGTGCAGCGCCTATTGCATCGCGCGAACAACGTACAGATGTGAGATAAGAATGAAAATATATCACAAAGTTAGGTGAAAACTTAACCTAGCCTCCATATAACAAAAATCAGGATTTGCGAAAATCTGGCTGACTCTATTCTAGATGATTGAGTTATTATGAGTTATATATAATATTGCTTGAATTGCGATCTTCTGGTTGACGTTGCCTTCCCTTTCCTTACTTGTTTTTTATTCCTCTCTTATGAGTGGTGTTGGATATGTAGACTACTAGTTATTTGAGAGAACCGACTTCATGGCTGTTTAGTGCTTTATAAAGAACGCTAAAAAAGGAAAATTTCCATTTTAAGTTACAGGCAAAAATAAAAAAAAAAAACAAGAAAAACGTTAACTTCGGCTGCACCAAAGCTAATATACCCTTCACAGCTGCATTTTTTCAGTAACTATGTGTTTAGTTTTTATGGAAGCTATACGCTATAGTAATCCGATCTGAACAATTTTTTCGGAGATTATACTTGTACCTTAAGCAGTAATCCATGTCAAATTTCGTGAAGATACCACGTCAAATGCAAACGTTTTCCATACAAGCCCTTGATTCCGATAGTTCTTCCGATGTTGCATTATTTCTATGAACAATAAATCATGCCAAATTTCGTGAAGATATATTGTCAAATGAGGAAGTTTCCCAAGCAAGAACTTGACTCAGATCATTCAGTTTGTATGGCAGCTACATGTTATAGTGGTCCGATATCGGCAATTCCGACAATTGAGCTTCTTGAAGAGAAAATGATGCTTGCAAAATTTCAAAACGATATCTTAAAAACTGATTAACTTGTTCGTATATATACAGACGGATAGACAGACAGACGGACATGGTTAAATCGACTCAGCCCAACATACTGATCATTTATATATAGTATATACTTTATAGGGTCACCGACGTTTCTTTCTGGGTGTTACAAACTTCGTGACAAACTTAATATACCCTGTTCAGGGTATAACTAGTATAAAAGCGAATTAAAGTACATAGCTGCGGGTTAGCCCGTAAGTATGCGCTCAGTTGTCATTGCGTCGTGTGAAATTTTTCACGATTCTATTTTTCAAAAAAACAAAAAAGAAGCGAATGCGCAAGCATTTTGAAACCGGTGGAGGCTGGTGCGAGGAAATACTTAAATTTGTTGTTAAATTTGCTGACGTTATTGCTTATGTTGAAGAAAATTTGTCGTACAATTAAAATAAATCAAACAAAATTGAGTTTCTATGCATACATATGTACATCTTATGTGTATACATTTCTGTTGAGTTCATGTTTTAATGAGCAAAAAATTATTTCTCACTCGACGGTGATTTATTTGCCAACAGCTGAGTTATTATTATTACCATGTCAGTGTTGCTATTTGACGGCTTATGATACTTTTGGTTTGCTTTAAATGTTCTTCTTGAGTGCTGTCACTTGTTAATCAAATTTCTAACAGAATTTCACGCTGAATGATGGATCCACTTCTCTAGATCTGCTAATCGTCGGCGTTTCCCTGAATAAATCAGTTTCTAGAAACATGCTGCCAGGGCTTTGAGTGCCGTTGCTCATCATGCAGTGAGGTACACTGCTGCTATTGGTTTCGGTGTATTTTCTCAAATTATTCTCCATTGGTTGGTTTTTCACAGCGCATCGTGTGTAGGGGGGCGGGCCGAAATAGACAGGAACGGATGTACCCTCGGAGACTATGCTCCTACCCCAGTTCCCTTAGGCCTGTCCTTCCGTTTACCAGTCCCGGAAAACACGGACGGACCGGCGCCCGCCCGGGGCAACGCAGGCTACTACTCCTTCGCCCAATGCACACTCCCTGATCAGGGACCGAAATGGCTGTTTACTGATACACCACGCGGCTTACACCTCGGCAGAGCAAGCTCACATCACCCTTTTTATCCTAACAGCGAAGACATGGTTGTTAAGTTATCCAGGGACTCCCAGTGCGCCGCGCTGTGTACCGGTCACGTTGTAATATCAGCCGCACCTAACATGGTGAACAGACGCTGACCAGGAAGCCGCCCATTATGGGTCAGTCGCGCCTGGATTTTTTTTATTACACAACATGCCCTTGCATGTTGCGGTGACACATACTTCAAGGGGCGGTGTCGATTCGCCCATTGTCGCAGGAGTTTCACTGGTCTTGCTGGCTTTTATACCGCAACCTCCACTCCCACCGCTTCTCGTCGGGGATTGCTTATTCGTTTAAACTTATTTCGCAACTAACCTGCTACTATAGGCCGTCCGGCTATCCGCGACCTGCCAACCCCCCGGTCGCTTAAAGCTCAGCGACGGTGACTATTTCCACTGGAATTTGAAGTCCCCGCCGGCTGTGTGTCCGTAAGAGTGTACATGAGTAAAGTGTACATGATCCAGTGAATTGGTGTCTTAAGAGAGTTTCACCTTAATTTTGCTACTAATGCCTTATGATAGAGTCGTGTTTTTAATTTAGCACAGCATTGCAAAAAATTGTCAGTAAAAGAAAATTGCGTTTTTTGTGCGTGCCTGCAAAAAAAGCAAATCAAATACATACTTAGCTTAAGTAAATACAACAATTTGCAAAATGTGAAGAAATGGTAATGTAAGTACATTTTAACGCATAAACGGGTGTAATTTGGCTTTTTGGGAGAGTGCTGTGAAAAATTTACATTTTGTTTGTGAAAATGAGCAAGCTTTCAAATACAGCACAATGTTCCTACATTTTATTTCAGCAGATATTCCATAGCAATGTATTCGAACGATAAATCAAGGAAAGTACAAAAGTTATCACTTCTTACTGTTTGCATAAATGTTTTGCATTTAATTTTCTCTCTTTTCTGGAAGTCTTCCCGGTATTTCTTGTGAAGTTTCCTTGCCAAAAAAAATATTTATTAATAGATTTTATTATCATATGTAACTTAACACTTTTTAATATTAAATATTTTAGTACAATAGCAATCTAACTTTGAGTTCTATTCTTCTGTCTGCCATTAAGTTTTTTATTCCGTTACTATTTACAGACCATCTTCAATAAGATCATGGTTCTCTACTTCAAATCTATCTTTTTCATACTTTGGGCAGGAAAAGAAGTTATACTGAGCATTTCCTGCGCTTCTGCTGCAGGTGGTGCAATTTTTCTTACGTCATCGTATTTGTAAAGATATTCTCTATAACAACCATGTCGTGTTAAAAACTCTGTAAAATAGAAGTTAGAAGTTAAGACTGTACATCCATCTCTCCGTTTTTGCTTTGTCCCATCGGTTCTAATATTTGTCAGGCTCCTTTGTCATTCCTGCTTCCTCTCTTCTTTCGTTAAGTAAGTGCCGGTGATTTTGTTTTATAGAAAATTCGCTTAATTTCTATGGCCTCCAACTGCCTAATGTGAGACAGTTCGGTAGTTATATGCAACCCTGATTGCACTTAGAATTAGTGACTTCGCCTTTTCTGAGTAGTTTATCTGCTTCAGTGCTATCTTTGCCAAAAGAACTCATCTACTCTGGCTAAGTCCATCAATGTTAATCATTATCTTTGTTAGCGCCACCGTTACCCTTGACTTTTTTGCAGGATTTGTTTAAATACGTCTTGTAATTTAACCTTGAGTCTGCCACCACTCCTAAATATTTAATTGACTGCTGTATCGTAATGATATATCCACCAGTATTGAGTGTGGCGACCTCTAGTTAATAATGCTTTCGTATTTTGGCCATTTCTTGATTTTTGGATAAAATGAAGAAAAACGGACAAATAGCTAAACAGGTGAATGATATGTGGTAGATGAACAAATACAAAATTGCTTTGAAAGAGCAGAACTTAAATTATTTAAACATATTCTTGTGAAAAACTTAAATCTAGATCAGTGGTGGGCACGCCTCAATACTACTACATTTTACGTTTGCGCTGCACAAACATTGCTATAGATTTTCGTACGTACCTAGCGTACGTGTTCAGCCGCTTTCGTGTGCGTGTGATATTTTTCGCAGTAGCAGAATTATCAGTCAAACACGCGTGTTTGGATTTTTATTGCGTTGTTATTAAATGAGCGCCACTGATCTAGATTAAATTTACAGGTTGCAATCATAAGGGTACCCAAATTTCTGGGTAATCGAATATCAGTTTCCTTCGTAAAGTCGTTGAATTTATGTAAAAGGTAAATTTCTTAAATGAAAAATAAAAATTTTAGCAAATGCTATTTTGAAATATATTAAATCAAGTGCATACAAAACATTAATGCTGCAGTATATGATTATTTTCTGCTACGCGTTGATTGCATATATCGGAAATCGTTTCAGTAAAATTACCACTAACATGTATATGCAATCTAACTGACAGTTTTTGAACAGCTGCCATTCAAACCATTCCGAAATAATTAAGATTGCTTGCATAAGTTCAAATAACTATTGTATAGCTTGGGGCGCTTGCCGGCATTTCAACACTTAGTGCTCATGAGAAATCTTATGGACAGGAATGCAAGGCTATCTTTGTCTTTCTTTGAGAATAATATATCAGCTCCCTAGACCCACTAGGCTAGGGCGTTGATATATGTATTATTCTCAAACTTTTACTATTTAACTTTTCGCATACCGGATTGATTTCTAGTAACTGGGTGACTAAGATGAAGAGCTTTAAGCAGTGACGTAGCTACATCCGGGGCCAAGGATGTTCTGCCCCCCCTTTATCTACCTACCTACAAGTTTCATGAGGTGGTTCGAACAAAAGTGAATTCTTACAAAATATCTTCGATATTAAGTATATAAAATTTAGGAACTAGAAACCACGCCAATTCTGAAGGTTCAAAATTCTCACAATACGGTATTTGAGGAAATTGATAGTAAATTTACAAGACATCTTATTAAAAACCATAGAAAAAATCCATTTTCACCCTATATCTTGTACACTTTTGACACAACTTGCAGGAGGTTTTGCCCAAATTGGACATTTTAAAGTTAAAGAAATAAAAGTATTTGCTACAACTGTGAGAGTAACAGGTCGCGACGACGGAGTCAAAATAAATATACTGTTTTCTTGTCACTTCTTCGTCGCAATGTGTCACTCTCACAGTCTGCCCCATGCTTCGCCTGTGACATATCCGTTGGTTTCTCAAAATATGTTCACGAGGCTTGTATGTATATATGTTGGTATATATTTGTTACTATAGTAGATAATTTAAATCATTTGCATTATAATCAGTATATTATAACAAAGATGCTGTTATTTTTAGTGACTTCAGATAAATAAAACAAAAAAATGTGTTGAAGTATTTTTCTGAATATTAAAAAACAGCGAAGATCTTTTTGCCGCCCCCAAGACGTTGAGCTAACTCGAGCATTAAGAACTTAATTCCTCGAGAGAAATATTTATTTCGAGCTATATTCGAATTTCGTAGTTCTTTCATTGAGTGTAATTCAATCGTAATGGTTGCAAACAAAACTGACCTACATTAATTTACTTTAACAGAGGTACTTTAACAAGACGAATTCTCGTATATAAACTTAACAGAGGCCTTGCAGAACCGGCAAATCCAAATCTTGTGTTATATTTAGAAGCTTACGCATTAATGGAAGATGTGATGGTCTTCATACTAAACTACAGTTTAAATATTCCAGTTAGAATAGTAATACATCAGCATTAATGGAGCTATTACAATATCTGGAGCACAATTGTAAAGTGAGAGCATTTGTTATTTGGTAGAAAAGAATCTTTCTATGGACACAAATTGTATTCCCTACACTTGTTGGACAATATTTATGTTAAGCAGAGAAGAGAAGTAACGGTTATCCGTCAACAAATGAGGTTAAAGTTTATGCTCCGTCATGTCAAAAAACCTCTTCATACTTATGCACTTAAAGTACAGTATTTAGAAATTACTGCTCATACATTTGTTTGTTGCAACATAACTCTTGTATAAAATCGGTTTTGGTTTATATTCGGTTCTGATAAAAATCTTAACAATCAATTTCTTTGCAAGCTCATTCTGTTAACCCTCAAAATTAAAGTTCTATTGAATTTACTCTCCATACATTTATTTATGGCTAGAAAATTTTACTTCAATAAAAACTTGGTTAAAGTTAAGCTTCCGTCTGTTAAAAATCTTAACAAACTCTTTCCACTGTCATTCTGTTAAAATTTAAAACTTTGGCATCTTTCGTAGTTTTTTCTTAACATTTATATGTTAAAAGTAACCCTTACTGTAATACAAAATCGGTATACTCACTATTATTATAATTCTCCACCAACTCTGTCATCTTCCGAAAATATTCCTATATATTTATATATCGTCAGCAACTTTTACTCTTACACAAAATCGGCTTTTATTAACTCATTTATGCTAAAATTCTCTATAAACCCTCCCGACGCTTTTATGTTAAAATTAAAATTTTTAGCATCTTTCGAAGTTACTTCCTAAATATTTATATGTTAAAAGTAACCCTCGTTCTAATAGAGAATCGGTTCCTGTTTAACTCAATTAATGCTAAAATTCTCTACAAACTCCCTCATGTTAAAACTCAAAGCAGATTTCGAAGAAAATATTCCTATATATTTATAAATCGGTTTATGTTTAACTCTCTTATGTTAAAAATCTCTACAAACTCTTCCTTTCGTCTGCCACTCTTCACATCATTTATTTATTACAATTAACTTTTACTCTTATACTGAATCGATTCAAGTGAAACTCTCTTATATTAAAAATCTCTATAAACTTTTTGAGCACTCATGCTGTTAACCATCAAAATTAAAGCATTTTCCTCAAGAGATTTCGTTATTTTTAGTAATCTTTACTGTTATGCAAATTCAGTTATTGTTTAATTCACTCACTCTCTACAAACTGTTGACACCCTCATGCTTTTAATTCTCAATATTTATAGACATTTCTAAATTTATCTTCATGCATTTATTTATTGCTATTAACCTTTAGTTTTACCTACATATATAAAGTGAATTTAAGTTTATACTCACTTGTGTTAAAAACCTCTGCATGTTATGCATTTTTTCGAATATACAAATTCTAAAACAACATTCATTGTAACTAACATTAACAACCCAACTAACCAGACTATCATTGTTCTAAGGAAACGAATGCAACGAGCGGTTGCCAGTTAGTGAGAACGTGTAAGCTAACAAAGAGTTGACTTCGTAATTCAGATTTGCAAAACGTTTTGCCGACAAATTTCATTCGCCGTTGGTTAGTTGGCGAGACGGATGTCTTCGTCAGAGCAATAAAGTCTATCACTCGTGCGTGTTGCTTGCAATTTAATTTAGTTTTACCTTGGAATTCGGTGTTGATGGTTATGTTATGGTCCTGAGGTTTTGTTTTAAACCAACGCGCGCTTAAAATGGAAACAATTTTGTGGGGGAAAGATGAATTCGATATACGCATTATTGGACCAATATGATTTAGTCGCTGTATCGCACAAGCGTTAGTATGTTATTGTTAAGTTATGTAAAGAAAGAAAGTAATATAAATAAATGTGGTGTTATTTTCATAGAAAATATGAAATGTTACAAAATAAAATTATAATCTGGAAGGGAAACTAAAAATTTCTGAAAGAAATGTAAATTCATAAAAAAGGCTTAATAAAAAAATAAAACAAAGTAAACTATAAGATAAACCAAAAAAATGAAGAGCTAAAATCTGGTATAACAGAACTTTTTATACTCTTGTAACTTACAAAGCACTGCCGGCTAAATATATCCTGTGTTGGCAATATTGAAAGGTGTAGCGGAAGGGTTCAACTTTATTGTTCGACGAAATCGTAAATAGATTACGATCAAAGCGAAAATTATACTAAATTATCCCCAATCATTTACATAAATTTTAGCCAATACCACAAACTAATATTAACATTTGATTTCATTAAGGTACCTCACATATCATCACAAAGTTACACTGATATTAATTAAATACGTTATATTACTTTTATTGAGATAACTCACATTTTAGCCAACATATGCGATAATAAAGCCCCTGTAATTTCGAAAATATATATATTAGGGTAAAATGTTGTTTTTTCTATTCCAAAATTTCTACTCCCCATTTTCTACTTCAACGCAAAACTATCCTTGTGATCTCGCAATAGGCACTCAGGGTATCTTTTGCATTTTCAGAATATTCGACAGTTTTCCTCCGTGTTTTTATAATGTCAATATCTGTCAACATCAAAAACGTGTGTTTTCAAGCATTGAATTCGTTTCTTTATTGCCAAGATAGTTGCAATGTCAATTTGAACGTTGTTTATTGTGATACATATAGGAATGGTAGCAAAAATCGATTAGAAAATATGTACATCAGAAAAATAATGTCAAGTAAAAAATGTTCAAGAAATTTAATTCCGGAAAAAAGGGACGATAGAAGAAAAGGATTAGAAAAATGGTGTATAATCTTAATATGTGAAATATATATATATGGGAGCTACTCAACTCGGGCGTAGTACTACTACTAGATTTTCGCGAAATTTCAATTTTGTATCCCACACATTTTTTTGAGTAAAGGGGCTTCGGTACCTAGGGGCTTGAAAACTAAGTTAAGTAGAGTAGGTCCCGATATATGGATTTTCACCTAAATGTGAATGGTGCCACCTCCAACGTCCGATTTGACACCGGCTTCTATAAACCCTTCTTATGCCATGTCGAGTATAAAGTTTAATGTCTATCTCGAATTTAGTTATTAATTTACCGCACTTTTAGTAGTTTTTAAGAAAACCATTATATGAAGAGATTTCACTTATTTTTACCTATCATAGGCATGGTGTTGCGCCAAGCGACATCTTTACAACTCTAAAACTAAACATAAGAAAATGAAATATTAAATTATTATAATGAAAAATGAAATTGAAATTATAAATATTGAATTGTACAAAATAGCATACTTACCTTAATAATACATTTATATTACCTTCATTTATTACTTACCTTAATTCATCTACTACAATATTTAACGAAAGATAATTACTTACCCCTTGTATTTACATTACCACTAGCTTAAGCCGTTAGTTTTAAGATTTAGGCTAAGCAATTCCAAGAACGGAACAAATGAATTATTGTATTAAAAACCTAGAAAGCGAACGGACGTGTTTTCTTTATCGGAATATTTTCTTTTCGTGACAGGCAATTAGGCTTTAAATTATTCGCGCATTCCCAGTAAAGATTTTTTCGCATCTCAAAAACGCTTGAGATTTTTCATGGCGCCCGAGCAGGGACTAAGTGCGTGAACTTAGTATACATTTAATTTCTTTCGTTTTCGTTTACTAACTATTTTCGTGCTAATTGCCTGTCAATTCGTTCGTTTTCGGCCCTTCGTGAAAGTGAAGTAAAAAAAAAAAATTAAACATAAAAAAGAAAAAACAACAACTAAAATAATAAAATACACTAAAAGACAATAAAACACAATAACATACCTATAGTGGAAGTGACCAAGCTGTGCAGTTATAGTGATATCTAAATACGGAACGAATTATAAAACAAAAAAAATAACACGAAAAAATATATAAAAAGGATTACAAATCCAATTATACGTGTATACATATGTGCAAGTACATATAGAGATATACAATTTGCATGCAGTGAAACCTGTAAAAAAGAATACATATATACATACGTGACGAGTGGAAATCTGTAAAAAAAATACATATTTACATACATACAGATATACAGCGTAAAGTGCAGTGCTTAAATACTTACCCGTATACTTACCTCAGAGTAAAAATCAAAAAAGAAGAAAAGGGAAGTATTGTGGAGTGTGTGCGTGGAGAAATAAAATAAAAGGTGGTATTGGATAAGGACTGTGCGAGGTGAATTATTTATGCGGTACAGTGGTGGGCGCAAATAAAAGCTCGAATGTTTTTGGAATAAAAAAAAAAAAAAGTAATAATTACATTACAGTTAAAAAAAAAAAAAAACAGTTTTATAAACTGCTTAAAGAGCCGCTTAGTGAAAAAGCCGGTAATCTTAAAACCGTTGTGCTTAAAACCGTTGCTGTCACCACCGTTGCCACCGTTGCTATCATCATACCGCTGCTGCCATCAATACGCTGCTGCCATCAAGTCGCTGCTACCATCACTTGTTGCTGCCATCAGTCGCTGCTACCATCACTTGCTGCTACCATCACTTGCTGCTGCCATCAGTCGCTGCTACCATCACTTGTTGCTGTCATCACTCCAGTACTGGTGCCATCACTTCGTTGCTGCCGTCTATCAACGCCGCTGCCGTCGTGGGAATGAGCTGCCGCTGCATTCTCTGCAAAAGGGACGTAAGCGCCGGCAAACAGCCGACGCACCAGGTAACGAGTGCGATTTACTGAAAGCAGTGCAAAAAAAAAGCAAACTACAATAAAACAAGTGCACTTTCAGTTTTTGGCTCTCCTTTTCACTTTATATTAATTTGATTTATTATATTGTATTGTATTTAGAGTACATACATACACATACATATACAGTATGTAACACAATTGAGCAAATAAAATCACGAATATGGATTCTTACAAAAAATTAGTATTTAATTTGGGCGAATTGAATTACAGTTTTTTCAAATACATTCTTCAGTCCGTCTATAATATAAAACAACAAAAGAGTAACAAATTTATTCAGGTTTTATAAGAAGAAAATATAAATTCTCTTGTATGGCACTTGCTCAATTTTGATACAATGTAATTTTTACCGCTTTAATATTTAGTATAGCCTCCTTTGGCCGCAATCACCGCTTCAATCCGCTTGGGAACGCTATTGACTAAATCTTCACATTCTTTCTTAGTGATGGAGTTCCATACTTCTACACATCTAGTAAATAATTCCGCCTTTGTTTTCGGTGGACTGGCATAATTGTATACCCTTTTTTTAAAACAAACCACAGGTTCTCGATAGGATTAATATCGGGACTTTGAGGGAGCCATTCCAAAGTTTCAATTTGTTGACTTCTAAGATACTCCATAGTCTTCTTAGCTTTGTGCTTGGGGTCGTTGTCTTGCATCAGAACGATTTTGCTACTGTCCAGACCCAATTTCTCCAACGAAGAAAAATACCCTTGCCTTAATATATCTATATACATATTCGCGTCCATATTTCCGTCGATTAAAATTAGGTCCCCAACACCACTTTTACAAAAGCCACCCCAAAAAAGGACTTTTCCGCCCCCAAATTTGAGTGTTGGGATGACATCGCAGCTGGTAATAGTCTTTGATGGTTTCTTCCAAACGTAATGTATTCCGTCTGACCCGTGAAGATTAATCTTGCTTTCGTCTGTCCAAAATACATTCGCCCACTGTTCTGGAGTCCAGTTCCGGTGCGCTTTAGCAAATTTTAGACGTAGTTCTTGATGACGTTTAGTAAGCAAAGGTTTTTTAATTTTGCGCCTGGCTTTAAAACCTAGTTTTTTCAACTCGCGGTGTACAGTCATGCGAGAAACTTGTTTTCCGTAAGTCCTCTCCAGTTCTTTTTGAATCTCAGTACCTGATTTTACTGCTCCCGAGGCCACCAGACGGTTGATAGTTCGTCTATCATGATTATTTAAAACGGATCGCCGACCAGATCGATGTTTTGGTACTGATATTTCATGACAATTAGCAATATTTTTCACTGACCCAAATGAAATTTTAGCTAAATTTGCAACTTGCCTATATGAGAGCCCTTCATTCAACCATTGAAGCACAGATTTTTTAATAGAGTCAGCAATTTTCTTCATTTTTCTAAAAAAAACACACGAAGTTAATCAGCTTCACAAAAAACAACCTTTCTAATTCTACTTACCGTCTATAAAATGAAAAATACTTCTGAAAACGTTAGTTAATTGATAAATAGAGCTAGTGGTATTTAAAATACTCGAAAGTTGTTTATTTGGTCTTAGTTATGCTCACACGCCTGATCGCAACCGATGTTGTAACACAATTGAGCAAATGTGCTCGTGGCGCAAACCAGACGCAGCCAGAAAATTATTGAGAAATTGTACCGTTATATTTCCGTGAAAAAAACTCAACTAGTGTACCAATTCGAATACATATATATTCTTTTCGTAATAAGTTGCGTAGTGCAAAAAAGTTTTGAAATCAGGAATATTTGATTTTATTTGCTCAATTGTGTTACATACTGTATATATAATTATACATATTTTTACATATACGTATGTACGAAATCAAAGTGAAAAAGGGATTTTGGGATTTTGCGGTAGCCCTTTATTTGGAAATAAAGGTGTAAAAATTATTAATTGCAAAATTAAATTATCTCGTTTTTCGCAATTTTTTTCGATCCGCGAGAAATAAAAACTATAACTAATGGTTTGTACAACCAATAAATTAAATAATTAAAAGCTGCGATTCACCACCCTCGGGGGGACCCTCCAGCTTATAACAATTTAAAATTCTCTGCGATTCACCACCCAAGGGACCCTCCAGAGAATTATAAAAAAAAAAAAAAATTTTTTCAATAAAACAGTAATTAAAGGCTCGATCAGCCATATAATAAAAATATATTGAAACCGCGATTCACCACCGCAAGGGGGACCCTCCGGTTTATAATTATCGGTCGTTTTTTCGCAATTTTTGTCGATTTTCGTTCGGACATTTTCCGATTAAATTACTTTTTTGTGCTATTGCCCATTTTGCGCATTTATCGGTTTGGCTTTCGTATACTTGGGAATCGATATTATTTTTTTCTCGTTTTCGTAACCGATTCCAAATATATTTGTTGCCAACTTTTATTGCTATTGGTTTGGCTTTCGTATATTTGGGAATCGACATACATACATATATTTTTTCGTTTTCGCCATATCGATTCTTGGTATATCTGTTGCCAACCGTAATAGTCTTTTTTCGGAAATTTAATTTAAACAAGCAAAATGAGCAAGCCAAAGCCAACTCTCGCAAACCTGTCTCCAAGTAAGGAGTTGACATACTTAAAATCGTTAAGACGTCAAAGAACGGTGGCGA